>JAJKFI010025727.1:0-13432 GCA_029204185.1 Lerista edwardsae | reverse complement strand
CTCTCTCTCTCTCTCTCTCTCTCTCTCTCTCTCTCTCTCTCTCTCTCAGGGTGCCCCTGGAGTGCTGGCACTCATTAGCAAAATCCCATCTTTGTGCTAAGCCGTGCCAGTGGTTCTGTTGTTGGCTTTCCTGAATGTAAAACAGGATCTTGTTCAGTGCATTTGCTAAGCGGGGTTTTGTTTTTTTTTAAGATGGGGGTGGAAAATAAAAAATAGTGTGTTTGAACAGCTGGGTTGGTTTTTTTTTAGTGTATTCTTAAAGAGTAAGATGGAACAACAACATAATTATATGCATATAATTTTCCATATTTTATAAATTATTACATACATATTATGCACAGAGCAGCATTGGGGCCAGGTTTGGTCTGCAACTATGAAGATAAGATTTAAGAAAAAAAAACCATGTAAATGAAGCTAAAACTATCCTTCTCCCCATTTCTGAGCCATGGAATAAAATACCATTCCTATTTACAGTAATTGCTTCCATGTCAGTATGATTAAGGATGCAATCCTAGAGTTAGGCCGACACAGTTAAGCCTTTGGACCAGAGGTATGCCATCCTTCCTGACCCAGGGAGTGATCCAAACATGCTTTACCATGTCCCTTGTGCCAGCCAAACTTAGCAGGCCTAACTGTGCTGGCCTAACTCCAGGTTAAGATTGGGCCCTAAAATGTGGTGCAGATGTAGTGACTGAGAGACTGAGCTGTGAATTGGAAAATCATTGTTTCAAGTCTCGCCTCTTTCATTACTCCTTGGATGACCTTAGATCAGTGTTTCTCAAACCATGGGATGGGACTAGAACCGAACCCAGGAGTGGCGGGGCCCAATGCAGGACATTTCTTGTGGGGCTTACCACCCTCCCCATGAAGCCTTCCACTCCCCATGCAACCATGACGAGAAGAGTGCTGGTAATGTTGTGCCCAAAATGCGGCACCCAGAAAGAGTTGGCAGTGACGTGACTATTTCCGGGAGGACCAATTTGGGCCATGTGGAGGCAGGGCCATGTGGGACAGCCCAGTGACTAGGAGTGGGGGGGGGTTGGGGTGATTTTTTCCCCAAAATTTCTTGATTAAAGTAGCAAATTGTGGTGTTTTTATCGCAATCGTTATGTGTTTTTATCCAAATTTATTTGCAAATTGTACAAACAGCGCAATTCATAAGGGTGAATGGCTCTATAAAGGCAAGGTACACCCTAGCCTGAAATAGCCTGCTCAAAAATCCTTGAGCTGTACAAGAAACTGCTGCTTACTACTTCCCCATTCCATTGAAAATCACCTGAGCATCAGTGGTGGGATTCAGGGGGGTTCACACAGGTTCTATAGAACTGGTTGTTAAATGGCCAGGCCCCGCCTACTCGCTTACCTCGACTGGCTTCGGGTTTTTTTTTTTTTGCTCTGGGTATGATGTCATAGAACCAGTTTATTTGAATCCCACCACTGGCGAGCATGCACTGTGAACTATGAACACGCCTGTTCATAGTTTAAGCAAGCTTCCTGCTGTTTCTGCCCCTCCTCCTCCTGATCCCTTACTGAAAACTAGTCGTGGATTCCTCAAAGCTCGGTCAAAAATAAACAAAAGTGTTATTATTTTTGTGAAATTGATCTACATTTGTGTCAAACTGTGTCAAAAAATGGTATTATTTCACATTTTGATTTAAATTTCATTTAATGTAGCATTTTGGGTAGAAATTCTCATTATTTAGCATTCTGTGTTGATCACTGAAAAAACCCACCCCTACCAATGACACAGGCCTTCCGTCATCAAGAGATGATGACCTGAGGATAGAAGGGTAAAGACAGCAATTGGGGATGGGAGTTTAAGATCTCATGCACAGAAGCTGAGACTGTGTGTACCTTTTTTGGATTTAAATTGCTGGGAGATGGGCTGAGAGCTATGTGATAGTTCTCCCCATTTTGCAGGCTGAGAGCTGCAGCTGAGTGATAGTAAATTGCTGAGGACTGTTCAGTGACCCAGTGAATGAGCTCGAGATTCAAGTCTGGGCTTCCTGGGTCCAAGTCCAACATGTGACCCACTGAATTGCATTGACATTGAGAGATGGAGTGCATGCATGCATACATGCCAGCACTTGGTTTGTAAAGGTTATTTTGTTTTAAATACTGTACGCTCAAGCAACGTAATGATTAGACATGACAGTTTTGCTGCAGGGCTTTGCTTTTGGTTCAGGAAAAAGAGAGTATTTCTCTCTGGATTGTCCTTCTGTAGTAAAATAAGGTCATTAGCAATATAGTTCTGTGCAATAAAAGAGTAGACTTTGGGATTAGATGGGATGGAAGGACAGATGGATAGCTTTTGTTGTCCTAAAGTTTATATCTCTCACACAACGCATCTGGCTCATTTCTATGGAAGCCTTCAATATCCTAAACTATGGTGTTGCGATTCATAATTCCTCAAGGGCGTACTGTGTGTTGATTTTAGCCATTAAGAGGTATGGAATCTTGGCCTTTTTCCCCTTGTATCCCATTCCCTACCTTCCTGTCTACTTCTATTCCACTATTTACCCCATCTAGTGCCTGAATGTGGTATAGTGAAGATATCTAGAGCAACAATGAAGGAGAAAGCAACCTGGAAGTGGGTCTTTAAATCTGTTTTTCCACTGATTTTGATACACAGCTTTTTGGATGATGCAATTGTATTTTATGATTTTATGCGCTTCCATGGGCCATTTTTCACTTGCAATCTTGTATTGCAGTCTGCCCATCCCCCACTTCCATTTGCCAATGTAGATGTGAAGCAATGACTATAGAGGGTAGGATCACTTTGAGATCAGTGCACTGCAGTTATGGGATATATTTCCCTCATTTTTTTCTCTTAGCATTCATGGGGGCTAGAAGCTTATTTTCCCCCCTTGTGTTTACTCTTTTATAGTTATAGTGGGGAAGTTGAAAAACAGGACTTTTCAGGCATTTTAAGAACAAAGTGACACTTTTTCTCTCCAAGGGGTTGTCGTTTTAAATTAATGTTTTCCCTCAATTAACCTTTCTCAACCTTTCAGTATGTGAGAAGCAGAGCTTTTCCAATCAGCCATGACACACTTCACGCTAACCTACCGGAATACAGCACCGTAGTGTCTATGGCTTCTGCTGTATGCATTATGCAGACCATGGCTATCTTTGACTAGAATTCCAAAGGCAGAATAATCTTTGCTGTGACATCATCAGAAGCTTTGCTCAGTGTGTGGCAGTTTTAAAACCCATCTGGCTTTCTCAGCTTGCTTTTAATAAATCTCCATCACTTTCTCTATTTGCATCAGCTTGAAAATTGCCAGGCTCTGTGCAGAATGCTCCTAATACTGTCTAACTTACAGTAACTCGAGTCATAACCCAGAAACTTCTCAAAAGAGACGCCAGAAATTACCTACCTAGGGAAAAACAAGGGATGCAAGGAAAATAGTTTTTAATAATCCCTGGATATATTATTAAGAGTCCAATCATAATCTGCAGTGGAACAGGCAGGCTGAGTGTCCTGCACTGTATCCCGCACAAGGTAGGTATAGGCTGGAGTGCAGTTCAGAGAAAGGGGATTATTGTCCCCTTCTTCCATGTCGTACACCCGCTAGCCCTATGGGGCTGCCCATGATTCTGATGCCAAGGCTGGTCCCGCCCCACTGCCAGGACCGTCTGCCTCCTGGGCTGCCCTCCTTCCAAACACCCCCCCTCCCTGCTGGCCACCTTCTTCCCGTGCTCTCCCTCCTACTGCGCTGGCCGGCCCAGGCTGGCACAAACTCACCTTCTCCCTGCACCTTCTTGGATTGCGCTGTAAGATGGTTAGGAAGTTCCTCCACTTCTTTTTCAAAAATTATTATTTGGGGGATTCCGAAGGCCTTTTCACAAAGGCCTAGACAACTTAATAAAAAGCAGAGACATCACCCTGCCAACAAAGGTTCGCATAGTCAAAGCGATGGTTTTCCCAGTAGCAATGTATGGCTGTGAGAGCTGGACCACAAGGAAGGCAGAGCGCCGAAGGATAGATGCTTTTGAATTATGGTGTTGGAGAAGACTCTTGAGAGTCCCCTGGACTGCAAGGAGATCCAATCGGTCAATCCTACAGGAAGTCAAGCCTGATTGCTCCCTGGAAGGACGAATCCTGAAGCTGAAGCCCCAATACTTTGGCCACCTCGTGAGAAGAGAGGACTCCTTAGAAAAGACCCTCATGCTGGGAAAGATTGAAGGCAAAAGGAGATGGGGGCGGCGGAGGAGGAGATGGTTAGACAGTGTCACCAAAGCAAGGAACATTAAATTGGGCGAACGCTGGAAGCTAGTGGAGGGCAGGGAGGCCTGGCATGCTGTGGTCCGCAGGCACAACTTAGCGACTCAACAACAACAACAACAGGCCTTTTCAATGATGACACTCCAGGTACAGAATTTCCTTCCCAGGAAGAGCAGACTGGCTGGCTGTTGTTAGCTTGGAAATGGATACAATCCTGTTTTAGATTCCATTATGTGATTTCCTTTTTTCCTTTTGCTACCTGGGCTGCGGCTTATTGATTATTAGGTTTTGATTGTGTTGTTTCTTTAAGTTGAATTTTTGTTTTCTGTGAGCCATTTTATTTGTCTTTCAGTTAAAAATGAGAAACAAACAACTTCTTTAAAAAATGCTCATTTTCTGTAGTATTTGTCAGGGTCAGACTAGAATTATAGGTGGCCTGAATCCAGACCTGGATTGCTGGCTTTTCCATCCCAGGATCCTGTGGTGAAGTCACTGGAGCAAGAGCCCAGATGAGAGTTGGAGCTGAAGCTGTTGTGCAGCCCGCAGGCAGAACTAGGGACTGCCCTTTGACTGGTCAACGGCAGCAGGCCAAGCTCCTTGCAATTATAGCGGGCAGCCTGTCCAACTGAGAGGCTTCCAGCTGATGAGAGGGCAGGCTTAAATATCTATAATTGCTCTGTCACCTCTCTTAAAACTGCAGCTTTAATTATCTGGAATATCAGCCTGTTTTATTGCTTATTGATTTCAGCATATTTGAAAGCTGCTCTGTGAGTACATTTCGAGGCCACATTTGTTTTGCCAGGCTGCTAATGTGTTCATGGCTGCTAATGTGTTCATGGGAGGGTGATGGCTTTTCCTTTTCCTTTGGAGCGGAGCTGTTTTGATTTTATCTGCGACTGTTTATTTTAGTCTTTTATTGCCTGGTGCTAATGATTTTAACAATGGCTTCTTTTTTTTACAATGTTTATGGTTTGTTTTGTGAACCACTTTAGGTATCTTTTAAAGGAGGAAGGGAGGATATACATGCCTGTAGGAAGCTGGTATCGCGGAATGTTTTAACAGCCCAATCCTAACTAACTTCTTGCATGGCAATGCAGGAGCGCCAGTGTGCTACATTGCATCTCACAGAGGAATTTTGGCTGCTGGAGGTCTCCATGGGGTAAGGGAACCATTGTCCCAGCAGCTGTATTGGGTCAGCAATATAGCTGACCTGTACCAGCAATATAGCTGGTGCAAGTTCAAGTTGATCCGTGCAGGCGGACCAGGCCTGGGGAGGGGGATAGGGTGTGGCACACACCGGTGCTATTGATCCCACCTTCTCCCAGGCCAGATCCGCCCACCTCTGCGTCCATTGCAGTCCTCCCCCACCCATTCCCCCTATGCCAGGCATACTAGGTCTGGCAGGCATCCTTCACTCCCCCGGCACGAGTGGGAAGGTGCTAGCCGGGGGAAGCGATGTCACAAAGCGCTTTATCCTTGGAGGAAAGAAAAAAACAGGAGATGGCATCTTGGAAAATTTTTGAAGCTTCCGGACGGTCCAATATGGCCACCGGAAGTCAAGAGAAATCGGAGGAAAAGTGCGCGCGGCGCGTGTGATAGCCATTTTAATCTTTTAATCTTTTAATCATTTTAATCATTTTTTCTTTCCTCCGAGTTTTAATCATGCCTTCGTGTTCTGCATATGGGTGCACAAATCGCTGGACGAAAAATGGGATCACTTTCCACAGGTCCGTAAAATCATTGTGATTCGTTGCTACAGAAAAAAATATTACTTCACAAATAATAATAATATTGTGAGGTAGATATGAAGGAAAAAAATAAAAATAAAATATTATTACTTCATAAAGTATGCAGCCCCTCACAAACTGAAGTAGATATGAGGAAAAAAAATAAAAATATGAGGGGGGAAAAGGAACTTAATCCACACACAACCTTCAGCCGTTATTTTTCGGATACAAAACGTTTAGTTTGGTTTGAATTTTACACCAAATGTTACGTGCATTGTAGTCAATAAGACTACGGTATATAATATGTAGGTATATTATTCCGATGCACATCCGAATACTCACTGTCCACAACCTTCTAAGCAGCGCATTTCCCTAGTCTTTGTAGGATTTAGAAGGTAAGAAGGAAATGCTGGAAAGTCAGTTGGCTCAGGTGAACAGCAAGTAGTCATGAGAGGTGCATTATTCAGATGCACATTGATGAAGTGAACTGCTCACCATTCATGAGGGGTGTATTATTCCGATGCGCATCTTATTAATCACTGCCCACAACTCCCTACTGATGTTCCTCTACGACCCCACGTTGTTATTTTGGTAAGTTTTTACTTCTGGAGTAAATAAATAAGTCCTAAACATCATGCGAAATCCCATTGAAAATCATTGGAATGAGCAATGTTTTGCACATTGCAAGATGGCGGCTAATCCCGCCCACCGGCTTCAGAAATCAGATAACAGAAGTCTATGGGATGGCCTCCCCTTGGCTTTATCGCACTTTTGCACCAGCATGCGCCAGCAGAACGTGTGCTCTGCTGACACAGTGATTCAACAGGGTTGGCCCAAAGGTGCCCAATCCTATCCATTCCTCTTCTGCTTTTGCAGCTATGCCAAAAAGATGTGTGCTCTGTGTAGCATGGAGGGGTTCCCCTTACCCCTCTGTAAGCTTCTTGTTCTGCAATGGGTCTCTATGAACCTGTGTCAGGTCTTTAGCAGGCTCAGGTCCAGAGAGAAGAAAGTTCATTTATTTTATTTATTTATTAGATTTCTACCCCGCCTTTTAGCCCGGAGGCACACAAGGCGGCACTACAGTACAAAAAAACACAATATAAAAGTTAACATCAAAAAGCAATTTAAAAAACAATATTAAAACCATACAATAAAACAAAATTAAAAACAAAACAATACAATTTAAAAACAAGCCCAGTGGATCATAAAAAAATATAACAAGCCAGCCAGCCAGCCTGTCAACAGTTAAAAGCTTTTTGGAATAAAAAGGTCTTCAGCCCCCGCCGAAATGTAAACAAAGAGGGAGCAGTTCTCAATTCTAAGGGGAGGGTGTTCCAGAGTTGGGGGCCACCACCGAGAAGGCCCTCTTCCTGGCCGCCGCCCCTCTCACTTCTCCTGGTGGCAGCACAGTCAAAAAGCCCCCCCCCCAGATGATCTAAGAGTACGGGTTGGATTATATGGAAGGAGGTGGTCCCTCAAATACCCCGGACCCGAGCCGTAAAGGGCTTTAAAAGTCAAAACCAGCACCTTGAATTGGGGCTGGAACAGAACCGGCAGCCAGTGTAGTCGCCGAAGCAACGGCTCGACAGAGTCAAACCGACATGCCCCAGCAACCACCCGAGCCGCCGCGTTGGCAGGGAGGCTGCTAAAAATGGGGGTAGGATCTGGCATGTCCCATTGCCGCTGCATCCACACCCTCCTATAACCCCCCTGCCTCATTCCTCCCCCCACCTGCCCAGCTTTGCCCCCTCCCCACCCACCCCTCTCCCAACACTGCCTTACTTTTTCCAGCAGGCGGGGTGGGCTCAAGTGGCATGGCTGGAGTGCTGCCATCTCTTGCAGCAAGGCTCAGAAAACGGCTTCCGAAAGAGTGCTGCGTCTTCCGTCAGCATTCCTTTTATGACAACGGAAGGCTTTTCCTGGATAGTACTTGGCTGTAAGAGACTGAACTGTGAACCGGAAGGTCCCCAGTTTGAATTTTGTCTCAATCTTCCCCAGCTGCAATATGGGGGTGGAAACACTCGGTGATTGTACCAATGCTTTGTGCACTCAGAAAGCACTCAAGGAAAGTGGCACGTTATTATCCTGAAAAAATAGCGTTGAAACCTGGGGCGTGCATTACATAAACACTGCTAGCCAAGCACAAGGCTGATGTTGCAGCTTCCTGTTCGAAATGGTGAAATAGTGCCTGAAGAGGGCTCTGAGACTTCTGCACAAGCAGTCCATGGCAGCTCGTGAGACCAGGCCTCTAAAAACACTTGAACACTTAATTGCTTAATCCGGAGCCGTCGGGGTACAAAGATACAAACCTGAGTTATGTAAGCCGCCTAGATGGATCCCTGTTCTTTGTAGACAGTGGGGAGAGAACAGAAGCCGGGAGGGAAGGTGTGGACAGATACCATCACATCAGTGGTGTCATCCAAATGATTTAGAAACCGGTACTCACTTTTGATTGGCACTTGTCCAAATGCCAAAAAAATAATGATTTAGGCCAGCTCAACTTCTAGAAACCGGTACTTGCGTAGTGGTGCGTAGTGGGTGCATGACATCACTGCATCACATGGACTTAAACTTTGGCTACAGCTATGGATTAGGCAAAGCCTGGGTTGAAAAGTTGCATTTTGGAAAGGGGTTGGAAGAGGTGAGGAAGGGCCGTGAAAACCATGTGGGTGTTCAGGGAGATGGTTCTGTATGAAGAGGGCATCAAGGAAGGGTTGAAGGCTGCTGTCCTATCTGTACTTACTTGAGAGTATGGAAGTCCATAAGACCCTCCTCAGTAGTCAGGTTTAGGATTGAACTGTGAAGCACTTCGGGTGCAGTCCTAGCCAACTTTCCAGCACTGGGGTAAGGGCAATGCAGCTCTGTAGTAAGGGAACAAGCGTTCCTTAGCTTGAGGAGCTCTCTGTGACTGTCTCCCTCCCCCCCCCCACTGCAGGATGCTGCACTTGCCCCATTGGCACAGCTGTGTCAGTGCTGGAAAGTTGGTTAGGAATTTGGGCCTTATGGTCCTTGCCTGGATACAGCACAAGCCACTCAATCTAGTATCACTTCTTTTTCCAGGAAAAGTACAAGTGTGTGTGTGTGGGGAAGGGGGGAAGCCATACTGTTCATTCTGTTCCATTCAATGATCTTTTACAGATCTGAACAAATTTCTCTTTTCAGACTGAGAAGGGTGCAGTACAGGGAAAGTTTCCAGAACAACAATCTGCTCCTCTGTAGAGAATCCAGTAGACCATAACTTCATCTTCCACTCCTGTGGTAGCAGTAAAAACCCCAGGAGTGTGACGGGTTTGCCAAGGCTTCCGTTTCTCTTCTAAGGACTACACCAGGTGTACTTAAAAGTGTTCTTTCAAATAAAAGAACGCTACACCTTCAAAGTGCGAAAACCTTGCACTGGCAGCCAATAAGTGGAAGCTTGTAAGAACGCCCTTCCATACTTGTACATGCGCAAGCAACATGGCCTATGCGAGTAATGGCAGAGAGGCCTTTCGGGAAAGAATTGTGTGATTATGTCTTGTGCAGACATCTGTCCTTCTCAGTGGGGATTCTTCATGAGGTTTCCTTTCAAAACAGAGCTAATGCAAGCCTGCAGCATTTGGTCTTCAGATCTACCACTGTGTATGGCGCTTGTGTAATTAGATGTGTTTTTTTTTTGGTACAATCAGATGAAAGGATTCACATATATCGGTGTCCATATACGTTTATTGCAGATTGTGGCTCTCTGGTTTGAGCAGCTGGCCATTGTATTATAGAACTTCAGAGTGGATGGAGAACACTTGGATGTAGAGCTGTACAGTGCCGTATATCTGCAAGCTAGAGCTATGCAGGATAAAGTGTCAAGGTTTGAATTTGGGGAGCAGACCAGGCTTGATGCCACCCGTATTGCTGCCTCTGGCATGTTAGGGATGTCACCCTTCTTGTCTTGCCAAACTCTGTGACAAACTCAATCCATGGTTCCCAATCCTTCCCACTCTTACTGGACTGGATATTTTGAGATACAAAATTGTCTGTGGATTCTGTGCATTTTTGTATGTCTTTGGATAGAGGGATGCTCTTTTCCCTCTCACACAACTCCAGAACCAGGGGACATCAATTAAAATTGAGTGTTGGGAGAGACCAACCAAAAAAGACCAAAAAGAATCCTTTACCCAGCTTGTAATTAGTCTGTGGAACTCCTTGCCACAAGATGTGGTGATGGTGTCTGGCCTCGATGCCTTTAAAAGGAGATTGGGCACATTTATGGAGGAATACTCCATCACAGGTTACAAGCCGTGATGGGTGTGTACAATCTGAGATTAGCAGGTCACTCATTATGAAGATCAAGTAGTAATTTTTTGCTGTCATTAGAATTGGCCATGGGTGACAGTCTTTTTACCTATCCCAAACCAGTGAGGGATGGATTGTGTGTTTAGCAGGTTTCATGTGTTAAAAATTGGCCACTTGTGTTTAATGAAGTGACCCTTGTTTTTATGCAGTAAGTAGCAGCAAAGTTGGGGCTATGGCTTGGAGAAGGCTTTTCAAAACTCTCTCCACCCCATGCCCAGTCTCAAGGACTTGAAGAAAAACTGTAAGTCATGTCAACTAGAGCTACAGTATTTTCCTTGGCTGTAGCTCTGCAGGATGGATTCTGATCATGGCAGAGGCAGAGGGATTACCCACTCCCCAATCATAATCCACAAGGGGTCTGCTCTATCTGCTGCTTACTGAATAAAAAGATGTGCACAAGCCCCAATCACAAGCTTAAAATAGCATCTGATTGGCCTGGAGGTTTGTTTGTTTTAATGACTCGTGTTGTGGCTCCTGACCTCCAGATTTCAGGCCACATTAATCAGTCTTCCTTTTGCAGTGTCACAGAACACTTGGCACTGGCTCAAAAGATCAGACTTGGAGGCTCTGTAACTCATATACCTGATTGCTGGAGAAGCCCTTATTTGAACAGGCTGCTTTCCTTCTAAGGGGTGGCAGCTGTGAAGCTAGCCCTGTGCAAATGGACTGCTTGCACATACGTTTTGCCCTTTCTGCCTTTTAAAACAGTATTTTAAGTGTTATTTATAGCTTTAAACCGTTCCATCAAAGGGTCTTTCATTCAGTGGCAGAGCCAGTTTCAATCAGTGAAGCTGAGAATTAAGGGACCCTTGTTTGGAGGAGGGCATTAGTTCTATTTGTAGATCGCTTGCTGGACATGCAACAGGTTCAAGGTGTAATTCCTGACATTACTAGGTAGGGCTGGGAACGATCAGAAAACCTGGAGTGAGCCTGCCAATCAGTAACAGTGCTGAGCTAGAGTTCAGAGACTGAACTCTAGAGTTCTGGTGTGTTGATCAGTGGTGTCATCTAAATGATTTAAGAACAGGTACTCACTTTTGATTGGCACGTGTTGGGACCCACCCACCGGAAGTGACATCATAAGCCAGAAGTGATGTCGTGGCAGGAAGTGACATGAAAAAAGCCCTTTTTGAGGCCTCAGATGATTTTAAACTGACCCAACAGTTGCAACAGTATTTCACAGCACCCCCAGAACATGTTAAGGAGGCCTGGCATCATGTTAAAACCCCAGAGCAACTCATTTTTCAGTGGCAAGGAAAGGAAAGGCTCCGCTCGCTGCCTGCCTGCCTGCCTGGCTCTGAGAACATGCAGGCAACTCAAACATGCAGGAAATTCAAACATTGCAGAGGGCGGAGTCGACGAGTGGGCGGGCGAATGGGCGGGGCCAGCTGTAATCCTAGAAACCGGTACTCGCGTACCCCCGCGTACCCCCTGCATGACATCACTGGTGTTGATGTGATATGAAGTATTTGATAACCTTTCCAACAATAAGTGATTGTTGGTTATTAAATTGCATCTTATCTTATACTTCCTTCAGTGTTCTTAAAAGTGCACTTACATTGAGGTTTTGATGCATGCAAATTTATTTAAATGTAATGGGGCTGCAATCAGTTAATCAACAAATCAATTAAAAGCCTTTGATTGTCAAAAATGGTGCCTCATATTTAATCAGGCAACATATTTAAAGAAAATGTTACTTTGGGAATATAAGTGCTTATTAAAGAAATTCAGGTTTATTTATTTTGTTTACTTATTTTAAAATATTTGTTTCCCTCCTTTCTCCAGTTAGAAAGAGAATTCATTCTCTCACAGGATGATCTTTTCCCTCTCTCACAACACCAGAACCAGGGGACATCCACTAAAATTGAGTATTAGGAGAGTTAGAATGGATAAAAGGAAATACATTTTTACCCAGCGGGAAATTAATCTGTGGAACTCCTTGCCACTGAAGGTGATGATGGCATCTCGCCTAGGTGCCTTCAAAAGAGGATTGGACAGATTTCTGGAGGAAAAGTCCATTGTGGGCTATAGGCTATGATGGGTTGTGCAACCTCTTTACGTTTGTAGTAGGCTACTTAAATGCCAGGTGCAAGGGAGTGGCAACAGGATACAGGCATCTTGTTGTCTTGTGTGCTCCCTATGGCAAATGGTGACCACTGAGAGATACAGGAAGCTGGACTAGATGGGCATTTGGCCTGATCCAGCGGGGCTCTTCTTATGTTCTTAGGAGCCAGAAATAATGGGGAGCCTGAACCCGACTGGAATTGCAGTGGGGTCAAAAGGTTGAACCCCCCCCCTTCCCACCATAGTCACTATCAGGATTGCTCCACCTGTGCATGCTATTTACAATAGAAAAATGGAGCACCCCGGCTCCAATCCTGCATGGGCATATTGTCCAGTTCGCATTCTTGCTCTCTCTCAGCTTGTGGGGCAGCCCTCCCGTGTTGTGGGGAGGAAGGCCCCTGCAAAGGGAGTTACATATGCTGAGATGGTAGAATTGACAGCCCTGTAGTAGTGTACAATTGCAGCTTTCTTATCATAAGAAGACTGTATTTATTCCCCCCCATATACCTAAGGACTTGAGCTCTTTTAAGTTCATGTCTGTAAATCAATTTAGATAGTGCCTCAAAGCATAGAGTCAAGAAACTGGCGTTGGTCCAGAGTGAATTAATCTGAAATTAATTTGATTTTGAAAGGCTCCATCTGGCTGTGTTTGGAGAAGGCAGTTAGACGGAGAGAGAAATATATAAACAAACGATCATCTGTATTCTCTGTGCCAGATGTTTGGGGCTTTTTCTTTAAAAAACCACCAAAGAGGGGGTTTTTTGTTTTTGAAAAAGTGATAGAAATGTTGATGGCTCTCACTCCCTTGAAGTGACAATCCTATTACAAATTTCACAAATCAAACTACCTGTATATTACTCCTGGTTTGTAATCGGAGGGAGAAAGGACAAGGGACAGGTGTGTAGGTAGCCCAAGATAGCAACGTAAAGAGAGAAAAAGGCATGAGAATGTCAGGAAATTTGAGCAACAGGATCTGTTTTCACCTGGAATTCAGCACAGTTAAAACTAATATCTTGAAAACTCAGTTGAATTGCAGGACGCACACACACACACACACACACACACACACACACACACACACACACAC
>JAJKFI010025725.1:0-15512 GCA_029204185.1 Lerista edwardsae | reverse complement strand
ATGATGATGATGATGATGATGATGATGATGATGATGATGATGATGATGCAAGTATTTATATACCGCCTTTCTTTGGCCATTAGATTGCTCCTCTGGCTTTAATTCAAGGCGGTTTACATAGGCAGGCTTTATCTCTAAACCCACAAGAGGTTTTTACAAATTACAAAGAAGTTCTGTCTTTCAAGAACTATAACACATACAGATGGAACTTTCGTGGTTTAGTCCTTCTTTCTGGCCACACGCTTGCCTTCCTGCAGGCTGATAAACAGCTTCTCTGCTCCCACCAAAGAAACAGCTGACCCAGCACAACTCCTCTCTCACAGGCAGCTGGAGACAGCTCTTATCAGTCGCACTTCTCAAGGTCTGCGGCTCACCAAGACTTCCGCTGTTGTTGAACTGGCGACCTTCGGATCTTATCTTCGGGCAAAAGGAGGCTTTAACCCTCTCAACTAAACCTCATGCCTCCTGAGATATCTTAGACTGGAGATATTTGTTCTCTTCACAGAAAGTTTTTCATCTGTGTCCTTTATTCCTATAATGCAACCAAAGAGGTTTAAGGGGCAATGACCCTGGATCCTTAAGGGGCAATGACCCTGGATTTACTGTTGTCTACAATGTTGTAGATAAACAAGCGTCAGCTTGTTTTAGATCATTCCAAATGGAATGGAAAAGCCAGTTGTTTTTAAAGGGCAGACCTCCCATGTCATAGCAACGCTGTCATGCTTGGTGGTGATTAGTGCTGAGGTGAAAGAGGGAGGATACTTCTCATGAACCGTTTCTTTTCCTTGCCCCATAAAAAATTCCCCATTGCAGCAATCCATCAGAAGACACTGTTAAAGTGGGGGAGTGTTTGAGCACTGAATGGCAGCACTTGTTGAGGCAGAAAGGGGAACTGAGTCTCTGTTGCTATGACAACCAGGTCAGGGCTCCATGTCTGGTGGGCCATGAAACTGTCAGCCCATCACAACTACTACTGGGAACATCTATTCAGTTTCCTCAGCAACTCTTCAATTGCCCTCTTTTAAATTAAGGGCCAAGTGAATGGCTTGTCCTCTCTAATGCCACCGTATAGCTAGACTTGATTGGCTACAGGGTACCATGACATCATCACCTTCATTGCAGGATCTCTGATTGCCTGGGATCACTTTGAAAAGAAGGTGAAGCCCCGAGGAAACAGCAAAAGAAAATTGTGCAGAAGAAGCTGCTAAGAGGGGCAGTGAACAGCAGGAGAATGAACACAAAAAAAGGGCTTTGGAGATCACTTGGGGGGGACGACGACATTTCAACCTTCCACTGCACCTTTTTGTACTAAAAATGCTCACACCAAAACAGTGGGCTCAGTCATAAGTCTAACTTATATTAAGTTAGAAAGAAAATGCTGACCATCATTTTTCTACTTTCTCACCAATGATATTGTGGCCATGTGTTGGTCACGCTAATGCTCCTGTGCATTAGGAGAGGAGAGTTCCTGTTCTTCCATTGCAATCCGTGTGTTTTTTTTTAACAGTAAACACGTTTCTAGCCTTGAAGGCTGTGTTGAATATTTGGGAAACCTACATTCTGAGGTTCAGAAGTGAAATAAGACTCTGGGCACAGCTCCCCCCCAGTCTGAAACTGTTCATTGTGCCCTCTAGATTTCTAGACTCTATCATTTTGTTCTAGTTTCAAATGTTACTTTGCACAATTGAAAGCTACCCCATGAAAAACAGTTAGTGTGCTAATGGTAACTCACATTTATAGAGGTGTTATAGATGGTAACTTACATCTGTATAGGATTAGGTGCAAGTCAGGTCTATCAATGACTGTTTTGTCCACAAGAACAAGGAATGGGTGACTTTCACAGTGGTTCCCAGCTCCACTCTTGTGGTCACATGAGACATAGTATAGTGTGTGTGCATCCTTATTAATCCACCAAAATATGAGTTTACAGTGGGGTACAAAATATTCAGTATATGGTCACTGTTGAACCTAATCAGATGACCAGAAACTGCCACCTTTGTCCACATTTACCTGGGGATTCCAGTGCACAGAGTAAAGTAGTCAGAAAATGACTGATGACAACGGCTGGTTTCCAAAATTATAGCAATTCACTGATAGATTAAAATGCCTAAGTTTTACATCATTGTTGATGAGTGAAGGTTATGCCTGTTGTGTTTAATCTTGAAGCATTCCCATGAGCAAACTATCAAATGATTAAAATCTGTGTGAATTGTCTCTTAGTTTCTTTGTAATGTTGGAATCATTAGACCTGAAAGTCCATGTACACACTAGAGAAGATCCCTCAAACTCTGAAAATACATTTCAGACTATCTTATTAGATCATTGTTGATAAGGGTGGGTTTCTTGGTTCTCTGATAAAATTTCCAGAACAAAATTTTAGTGGTGGGTATAGTATGTGGCCTCAATGCTCAGTTCAGACATCACACCACTGTGCTAACCATGGTTTATAATGTAAACCATGGTTTGAATGTCCAAACATATATCAAGTAAACTGTGATTTAGAGATGCTTATCTGCTTTTGTTTTCTATTCTCTCAGTGCTCAGTTTCATGAGTTCATACTTTCTGTCTCCAAAATACCACAGTTTCTGGAGTCAGAGAGAACTATATAGTAATTACAGTTTGTCTATTCAGGCACACCACTAGTTTGCACAAATGGTGGTTTGCTAACCAACCTCAAATTAGGGCTACAACCTCTCTTAATCAACAACAACAAAACATTTTTATTGGTGAAAAAGTTGCCTTCAATTAATGAGGCAGTAAATGTTTAATTTAAAAAACAGATAGTCAGTGCAATACTTTTATAGCAAGTACCATCTCAGAGCACAGTCCTAATCTGGAGTTAGGCCAGCAAAGTTTGGCCGGTACACGGGCCACCGTAAAGTGTGTTTGAACCACTCTTGGAGTCAGATAAGCCGCCACACAGACGCGCACTATCCTCTATGACTCCGAGAGTGGTCCAAACACGCTTTTTGGTGGCCCTTGTGCCGGCCAAACTTTGCTGGCCTAACTCCAGGTTAAGATTGTGCTCTCAGAAGAGGTATGAGAGAGAATGAGCAATACCTCTTCAAAGGTGATCCCTTATATACCTGAGGTGTGCATCATTAACAACCAAAAAGGATTCTTTTTCCCTGTTCTAACTCAGCAATTTTCAGTCTTTTTCATCCCAAGGCACACTGACAAGGCACTAAAATTGTCAAGACACACCATACTGCTGGTGCATGGCTAACATCCCCAAATGACCTTACTAATAAATGTCCCTCCTCCAAACTCCCACTGCACACCTGCAGACTATTCACAGCACACAAATGTGCCATGGTACAGTGGTTGGCAATCTTATAATTTGCATGCACTTTAATTGCATGACAGTCATCCTTGGAACCTTGGTTTCTGAATCTGGTTTGCTACCCAGTCATAAGCCTTGTTTTGCCAATTCAGACATCCCACCAAACCATATGCTTCTTTTAAGCATGGCTTAGCATAATGCCTGACTGTAGCCACTGCAGGGACTTGTGATCACTAGCCGAAAGTTCGTGCAGATGGACTGTTGGCAAAGGTGTATATTCTAATTGGCATCACCTTCACCTTACAAACATCCCCAGGCTTCCCAGTGTCGACGTTTCAGAACGTTTGATTATTTTTGTTGGGTGGGGAAGATTTCACTCCGGCTCAGCTCTGTTTCTCTTAACACGGGCAAAACAAGCTTCTCCCAACAGGGGCAATGAGAAGATCTCTTTGAGCGGTTTGTGAGGCTGCTGTCTGAGCTCCTTACTGTTCTTGTCAAAAACAACTGACAGCTCCCGCTTTCTCCTCTGCTGTCATTACCAACTGCCTTCTCTACCCTCTAACTACAAATGTCCTACTTCCCTTGTTTTCCTGGCTTCTCTACACTGCTGCCAATTTTGTATGGCAGGAGCGGAAGGTGGAAGCAGAGAGCAGCATTTTGGAAGGCATTTATCCTCCAGCTCTCTAGAAATTGGACTGAAAGGTCCCCAGTTCTACAATTCTCCACGGGCCTAACTTCCATAATTGGAATATGTTTTATAGAATTTTTCTGCAAAATTTAGGAATTTTGGATGGGAATTTTTTATTATAAAAAAAACTTGCTACGTATTGACAGCATTATAAGTCACACTCCAGAAGCCCATTAGAAATACAATTTTCCACTTGCTCTTTCTAACACAAAAACGGCTAACTAACTTTCTCAAATACATTTATAAATTCTTGTCCAATGTCATTCAAATTATACCTGGTGTTCCAGCCTTCTTTCATGGCCAAAATTTTTCCCATTTCTGCAAAATTTAGGGGTGTGTGTGTGTGTGTGTGTGTGTGTGTGTGTGTGTTATGAATGAGTGAGAATGAGAGAGAAAACAACCTGCATATTGTGTAATTGTGTAATTCTTCCCTCAGCATTTTGTTCTACAACCCTGAACTTTACACCACCCTTGACCTTTCCAGACAGGGTATATCTAAGTGGAAGAGACTCAGGGCCAAATCCTATCCAATTTTCCAGGTGCAGAGATGCCAAAAGGGTGTACACTGCATCCTGCAGTGGGTGGACAGTCATTGAAGTGTCCTCAAAGTAAGAAAATGTCTGTTCCCGTACCTCGGGCTACATCGGTGCTGGAAGGTTCGATAGGGTTGGGCCCACAGACAGGGGAAGGCTGCTTAAACCTTTCCCCTCCGTGTTTTTGTTTTTGTTTTTTCTCAAAAGCCCCATGAGTGAAGAAAACAACAAGAAGAATTTAGAATTGGACCTCCAATCTTCTGTTCTGCCAATCTGAATAGACACTATGGAGCTAGGTGTGCCAATGGTCAGCCCATTATAAGGCAGGTTAATTTGTTCAAATCCATTTGTAAGTTGGGCTGCCCTCTACCCAGACTGGGAGACAGTGAATCCACACGCTGACATGGCTGTCCAGACAGGGTCTGGATCCTTTCCAAAATGGGTCTGGATCCAAAGAGGTCAACGGTGATTGCAGCTCAGTATCTCAGCAATGTTTAGGAAGCCGAGGCATCACAGAAAGGAGCCTGTGGCACACATCACTTTGGACAGAGGTTTCCAAAATTAGTGAAAATGAGGCAAAACATATGGGGAAAATAGGTATTTTTAACCACAGGAAACGAGCAATGTTTGAGTTAAATAATTTGTCATTGCATTGTTCAAATGCATTGTTCAAATGGGGAGAGTTTTAGAATGGCGCACAAATTTCATCCTTTCTATAGCCTGTCTGTTTCATAACAGTTAAGGCACAATATTGATTGTAGGCATTAAACCCAAATGTACATATTTGCACAAAATAGAGTGTGCAAAGCAAACCAAGACCTGTCTACTGATGGTTTTTCCTTTATTGCCCTTGTCCTTCATCCATGCTTGGTAACCATGTTCTTAATACCGGTCTGCATAGAGGTAGAAAAGGGAATATCCTAGCAAAGTTTCTTGCTTGCTTGCTTGTATCAGCTTTGAATCATACTGGAATTGTTTATGCTAGAATCTTCCTAGTCAGTATATCTCTTATCCTTCAGAACTAATAAGGCAGCAACTGTTTCTACCTAGGGATGCTTAAGGTACCGTCCACTCCGGTGTGGCAAATGTGCCGTAATGTGAGTGGTGAGGTCTTACCGCACGTGCGATCCCAATGATTTTGGGTGAGTGCGAAGAGCGGAACTGGGGGGAGCAGTGCAGGGGTGGAACTGACGATGACATGGGGCAGCTCAATTCTCTGCTGGGGAAAATAGCTGGTGGAGAGTCAAGGAATCCCATTGTGGGAGGTGCAGCTTTCCCTGAAGGAAATGGACGAATGTCTTCTTCTCCCAAGGAGACTCCAGCGGCTGTCTCTGGATGCCCCTGGATGCAGCAGTAGTAGTATAGCTACCGTGGTGCCCAGGCGGCTCAGGATTGGGCTGCCCATCTTTGTTTTTATGTTCTGTTTTGTGAGAGGCTGTATATTTGTTACCATGTTCCAATTGTTGCCATAGGCTGAGCTTCTGCAATGTCACAGAATGCTCACAAACATTATTATGCCTAAGGGGAAAGTTACATAGTCTCTGAAAATGTGTAATACCTAAGTCATATCTAAGTTTATAGTTAGAGGAAGTGCAGGTTGTGCTAGGAGAAATTCACAGAGATGAATTTCTCAGAAATGGAACAGGGACCCAATGGCCATTCGAGTTCCACCTAATTATGTAAAACTTCTGTCTCTGGCCTGGCTTCTCAAGCCCACCTGCCCAGATGCAGACTGAGTTGCTCTCAAAGACTGCTTACCCCACATTCCTGCTTGACTGCCTGCTGAGTTACCTGCTTGCTCCCAGACTGCCTGTCCTGACAAACCTTTCAAAGCATTCAGAAACTGGAGGGCCCAAGTGCTGTTGGTAGAAAGGCCACAAAAGGTCTCTGAGTCAGGCAGCAAATGGAACAGACAATCCAAGAAAACACAGAGCACTTAATGAAGAAATAAGTTACATTCTCTAGTAATGCTCGATCCTCAGAGGAATTGTGCTGAGCTGTAGCAATGAGCAGGGCAACCCCCAGCATGCGAGTGAGCACTAATGGTCTGTGTTTCCCTGGAACCGTAGCGCTAGATTTTGCAAGCCTCTTTTTCACTACAGTGGCTGAAAAGAATCAGCCAGTGCATCCCACTGAAATGAATGGGATGAAGTCAGCTTAAATTGCAATATTTTGCAAGGCCAGGGAGTGTTTAGCATCAGAAAAGAAAAACCGGCATTTAAATTGGGCTGCCATTACACTTGCATTGATGATGATGTTGTTGTTGTCGTTGATGTTATTACACCATATTTCTATACCATCTTTCTCAACTATTCTCACAATGAGTGAGAGTCTTACAGACCCAAGATGGTTCACATAGGCAGGCTGTCACCAAACTCTGGTTTTAGAAACGGAGTGTTTACAATTAATGTAAATCTTTACAATTAATGTTAATCTTCACTTCCAGATGTTTTTCTTCTTGTGTGGTCATCATTCTTTTGCCCGTACATGCTGTCAGAGCTTCCAGCAGCAGCTGCCACAATCAGTCAGGTGTTATTTGTTCTAGGCAGCTAACCTCCATACTCCTCCTCCTCCTCGATAGCTTATCACAGTCAATTCCTATGCCTCTCATGGGCCCGTGATTGACCACAACAGCGACTCCTGTCCATCCTGTCACAACACCTTATCAGCTATGACATCTCCCATCCAAATCATGGCCCGGGATACTCTTACTTAGTTTCTTCGGGCAAGGCAGAGCTTTAACCTCCAGACCACACCTCCTGCTCCCCAGTCCATACCCCTTGCCATGTTTTAGAGCAGTGATCTTTAAATAGGGACATTACTGCATGCTGTTTTCTTCTTGCGCCAGATGATATTAGGCATTGTGTAAAATTATAAACTGTTTCTGAAGAGAATTATCAGAAACATGCACGGTCCATCAAATTGTGGCCAAAAATCCCCAGATTCTCCAGAAGGTTCACACAGCATCATACAGAGATGAGGAATCTTTGCTTCCAAAAGTTCTCATTTGTTAGAGTCACCTGGCTGTGACTGGGAATTGTGGTAAGCTAAAGGTTCCCCTGAGTTTGGATACCCTTTCAGCCTCCAGACTGACTCTCCCCCCCCCCATCCAGCCACCCCATTGAAGTTTCCTGAGCTAATGGGGCTATAAAAGCTTCTGGGTGTTTGCTTAAATGTCAGCCAATCTCCCCTTTGCCTGGCTCTTTGAAACGGAGCAGTAGCTCATTGGAAGAGTACTTGCTATGCATGCAGAAGGCTCCAGCTTCAGTCCTGACCATCTCCAGGTAGGGCTGGGAAAGACCCCAGCCTCAAACCCTGGAGAGTTGCTGTCAATCAGTACATATAGAACTGAGAGGGGTGGACCAAGGTTCTGGCTCAAAACCAGGCAGCTTCACTTGTTGTGTAGGGTACATCTGTTGCTTGCTCCATTTCCCTGCACTTTGCTTTCTGCTCCATAGCTGCCAAAGACCCAGTTTCATTCGTGACACCATTTACTGGTGGAGTTTGAAACTGGTTAGATATGCAAGAGCAAATTGGAGTCAGGTGGGGGGTAGCAGGTCAGGCTGGTGATTGGAGCAATGCTGGGATTGGCATTGGAGATCAATACTATTTCACTCTCTTGGTAAATGGCTTTTTGTAAGAAAGGTACTGCTAATGCGTAGTGCAGGCTTGTGGATAAAACAAGATGGGCTGTGGACGGGGGAGAATGTATGAGTTAAGGAGGAAAGGGTTCACCTTACAGATGGGTAGAAATGACCTTTGAAAGAGGAGGGTGAGAATAAATGCAAGGTTTCGAATCAAAGGGATGCGCTGAAGATGTTCAACGGTTTAGGAAGGCACAGATGTCATGAAAAGACAGAGCTTTGGAAAAGGCTCAAATAATGTACTGTGAAAACTGAACCTGCAAGTAAAAAACAGAAAAGAGCACACTTCTTTTCCAGATGCACCCACAGCTCGGTGGTAGAACCTGAGCTTTGCATGCAGACAGTCCCAGTTGCAATCCCTAGATTTTCCAATGTAACCGTTTGCAGCTAGGAGATGGAGAGTGACTGATAGCAAGAGTAGACAAGTACTGGGCTAGTGTCAGAAGTGAACCATAGGTAGCCATCAAGTGGCAGCCATCAAGTCAGGAGATCAATCCGGAGAAGACACTAAGCGCTATAAAGCCCAGAAGGCTTTATCGTCCCTCTGGAGAGCCAGTGACCAACCTAGTGGGTGGAGCCAATAGAGTACAGGACCATTGCATCCTGGAAAACTCTGTCCAGGTTAAATGCACCCTGGTATTGGACATTTGGATTTGACTTTTTTGCATCCCAGACATTTGTATCCGAATATGTATATAATTGTATTAGATGTACTTTTTATTTTTAAAACGCGTTAAAAGGATTAGGGCTGGGATAAGAGGCTTACCATAAATAACATGAAGTTTGTTGCCCAGTTATTGTGGGATGCAAATGACTGGGGCTCAAAAGGAAAGACAGATGCAGATGTCCACAGATACTAATGACTGAAATGCATTTGATCAAGGCACACAGGGAACCATTTAACTTTATTATTACTATTTGCATGTAAACCGCTTTGTGTTGAAAAGCGGTATATAAATACTATTGACGGACAGACCGGACTGGACCGGACCGTCCGTCCGTCCATCTTCCAGGACCCTAATGCCTCTAGAGACTTCCCATTACCCAGGGAGGTGTCCTATCCTGTAGCCCTGATGACCCAACAAGCAGAATAGCTGTGCCCAGGGCTGTGGGTTCCTGGTCTAGTTGCAGATTCCTGGACTTGAGAACTGCAAGTCCTCACAGCTAGATAGATCAATTGACTTGCATGTATTTAGTATAAACCAGCTCAGTAGCTCCCCTAGAGGCGGGGCGGGGTGTTACGTTTTGCAAGGTGCCTTTGCTCTGTAAACCACTCCTTTCCCTTGCCATCTTAGCCAATCCTCATGGGAAACGCAACACATCTGCATTGCTTACTGGCTACTAGGGTGAGGGAGAGGATCAGTTTAGACAGGAAGGTACCTTGCAAAATGTAGCACACACACCCCGGGATACAACTGAACCAGCTTCATATGTTCACATGAGGTCATGTAAAGATCTCACCAGTGATCTTTACACAAGGTCTTTTATTCATGCTGGCCTATGAATGAGATGCTGTTCAAGGAACTGGGACATTTTGCTTTATTTTATGTTTTTAAAAAAATTCTTAGAGGGAAAAGAAGGCGCGCATTAAAACCATATTTTCATTAGGTCATTCCAGCCTTCCCCTGCACCTTATTATTGCCTGATCTATGCCCATGAGTATGTAGTTTAAGTGGGACCTGTCAATCTTTGACATCTCCTATTAAACTCGGTGGTGCATACATGTATGAATTTTTTGGAAAGACGGGAGATATAGAGGAGGAGAATCTTCTGTCTTGTACGTTACAGTTTCGATTTTAAATAACGAATGTTTTTGATACTGTTCCACAGCTCTAGAAGAGAGTAAAATTAACTAAAAAAGAGAGGGATATTTGTATAATAAGCTGTGCCTTAGCAGAATTAACACCAAATGACTTATATTTGAAAGAATAAATGAACTGTAAATTGTGTCAGGAAGTTCAGGCTGGCATAGTTTCAGTTGTGTTCCTTTTAATGAGCCCTTCATGGTTAGTGATCTGTGTGACAGATAGCAGAGATCCATGATGAAATTTTTAACTTTTTAGGCCATAAAGCAAAGATACAAACAATTATGGGTAGTAATTCAAAGTAAACATCAGCTGGGGCACTGGGGGGGGGAAGAAACCCACACAGCATGACTGCTGTCCCCTTCAGAGGAAGTTAGGCTGGCACAGTTAGGCCAGCAAAGTTTGGCCAGCACAAGGGACACCGTAAAGCATATTTGGACCACTCTCGGAGTCAGAGAGGCCAACACACAGTCTAAGACTGTGTGAACTAAATAAGTAAAGCAGTGGTGATGCCAGATTAGTGGGGAGGGAGGCTACCGTGGCAACACTCCCTTATTGCTAATACCGCTTTGCTTCCAATACTAATTCATGAACCCACTTTTGGTTGGGAGGCACAAGCCCAAAATTATACCCAGCATTACTGTGGATGTAGAACCATGATCTCTACCCCTTCCAACCATAATGTTTGTTTATTGTGGCTTTTGAGGGGTGACCCTCTGCTGCCGTCTTTTTTCAGCTAGTTGCTGGGATTTCTGTTTTTCTGTTACTTTTCTTTCTTGCAATTCCCCCATCCCCGTCCCCAATTTAATGTCAGGATATTTAAACAAGTTCTTTTATGTTTGCAGATCATGCGCTATAAAATTATTGTTGGACAACATTAACCTGAGTAATTCCCACCGTGGTTCTCTGTTTCTTTAGCAAGGTGTTATATGTTATCGCTAGTTCAATTAGAATTCTTCCCCTGTGTCAGTTTTAATTCACTCAGCTTGAATGTGTTGGAAACTGTCAGTGGAGGATTTACTCCCTCCACATTCTCTTCTGATGGTAACCGGAGCTCTTTGATGGTTTGTGTTCCACAATTGGCAGTGCAATCCTGTACATGTCTACTCAAAAATAATCTGCCTTGAGCTCAATGGGACTTACTCCCAGGTAAGTGTGTATAGGACTGCAGCCTTGAAGTCTGTAGGATTGCTATAGAAAAGCCGGCAAAATAGATCCTTTAGCAATACGTAATGGGGAAGGGGGGTTCAGGCAGGGATCATTCATTCATTCAGAAGTTTGCAGGTTTAATCCCTGGCAGGGAAAGGCACCATCTGAAAACCTGGAGAACCATTGCTACGTCAGCTTCAGCAATAATAAACTAGAGGGCCTATGGAAGAGTTTCCCAAAGTGGGATGTTGCGACACCCCTAACCATGGAAGCCCTATCTCTGCCCCTTTAAGGGGCAGGGCAATGGTAAAAGCAGTGATGCAATCACCACGATCCTGCCACTGCTGGGGACAAAAGTATTTTGGGTTTTTTTTTTACTTCCTTGTGGCAGCATGGGTCCTCTGGAGGCTCCAGGAGCCTGTAGACCCCTCTGAAGGGTTCCCTGTGCCTCCGAACTGCTGTAAATAAGCAGCATGAGCATAATTCGTTTTCATGACAAAAACTGGCCATTTTCACTATTTACAGCAGTTTGGAGGCACAGAATACCCTGCAGGGCATCTTTAGGCCACTGGCATAGCTAATGAAAGTGTAGTCTGGTGCAGACGGCAAAATGATGCCCAGGACGAGACATCACAACAAGAAGTGACATCACTTGTATTTTGGTTTTTCTTGCTATAACTTTTGGAAGACTGACGATATTATACTCCGATTTGTTTCATTGCATTCGGCATTAAATTCTGCATCAAATGGTATATAACTTGTTGGTAATATTCATACATAGCAAGGTTTTCACAATTTTCGTCATTAGTGTCAAGCTCAGCTTGTTGCCCCATCTAAAGCTTGTTGCCTGGTGCAATTGTGTCCCCCCCGCACTTCTTTAGCTGTGCCCCTGCCGTAGACTCCCGGAGCCTCCAGAGAACCTGCACTGCCACAGGGAAGTTAAAAAAAACCTTTTGTCCCTGGCAGCAACACAATTGTGACAATTACATTGCTTTCACCCTTGCCCACAAGCACTTACAGCAGTTTGGAACTGCTAGCCTATGGTCAGGTTCAGTATAAGAGCAGCTTCACATTACTTTTACTTTGGTACACAGCTCCGTTTTCAGGCATGAAATGTTGGTGTGCTACTCCAGAATGGTTCACTACAAATAGTTAAAGTCACACAAAATACAAAAACATTCTCACTCAGCCTCTGCTGTTCTTCAACACTGGGTTGTCTGAATTTGCTTGTCTCCAGTCCCGCCTCACTGCCTACAGACTGCTAGGCCAGCTCGAAAATATGCTGCTGTTTCCACTTTCTTCCAGAGAAACAAAGCCAATCCTTTATTCAAGGACACGTTGATTATGCTGTTGTTCCACTTCTCTCAATCATGATCACTCCATTGTTTTGTGTCTTACAATGGCTCTGAAAAGCCTACTAAATATCTGTGATGGGAAGTTTCTGAAGCTCTCAATTCAACAACATTACCGCTCCTGTTGTTCATCTGCCCATCTGTGCAACTGTTGCTACAATGGGATTATGGTGTATAAAATGATCCCCAAGTAGATGCCTATCTATATCTATATATGTATGTCTATATCTATAACCACATACTTTGGAGACCACATAATGTTAGCTGCTAAATCTGCACAGAGATCCCACTATATTTCTATATTTACTAGTACATGATCTCCCACCAAGTTTGGAAATGTTGGTAACCTCCATTGTTTTGTTTCTTGCAATGATTCTGAAAAGCCAGCTAATGGCCCAGCTTGTCATGTCACGCTTGGAATTTTCAAATATGCAAAAAGGGAAAGCAGCAAGAGAGATCTGCTTATTTGCTGCTAACTATTTGTTGAGAGAGCCTCTTCCTTGCTGCTTATTCTTAAGAGGTAGAGCAGGTGGGTAGGAAGTTTCTCTTCCAGATAAAAGGACATGGGAACCCTTGAATCATTGAAGACAATCCTAGAATCTTTCAATATTATTTCCAGTGGGAATTTAGGTCTTCTGAAATACCTTTACTGGACCTAATTTTAGCATGTTACCTCATTGTTTGAACTTCTATACCCCATTTCCTCCTGTTGCCTGCCTAATTATTCAGGGGCAGTAGCATCTCTTGAGGGGGGCGCTAGTTTACCTTGCCAGGTAAACCGCACCCCTCTCTCACTGTCATAGCCATTCCAGGCTGCGGAAACAACAAAATGCAGAACTTAGCTCCCAACCCCTCTAGGGACCCTATACTACTGTTCAGGGGAATAGCTAAGCCTTTATAAAACTGGTATGTTGCATTTTTGCTTTTCAAGCCTCATGTTTGCTGCTACAGCACTAAGAGCAATCCTAACCTGGAGTCAGACTGGCGCAGTTAGGCCAGCAAAGTTTGGCCAGCACAAGGGCCACCGTAACTTTTGTTTGGACCACTCTCAGAGTCAAATGTGCGCCATCCGCCCTGACTCCGAGAGTGGTCCAAACGGGCTTTACAGTGGTCTTTGTGCCGGCCAAACTTTGCTGGCCTTACTCCAGGTTAGGATTGCACTCAAAGTAAATAACAACATGACTTGCTTTCTCGATCTATGAAAGTAATTAAGTGCTGCATTTATTAAGGAGAGAGGAAAAGCACAAAGACAAAATGTTCTTTAATGAAGGTTTTGTGTTCAAACGGGAACCGTTCTTTTCTTGATATTCTAAGACCTTAAGAAACAGTACCTGAACTGCTTCACCTCACTTCTTTGGTAAAGGTAAAGGTTTCCCCACGACCGACTGGTCTAGTCGTGACCGACTGTAGGGGGCGGTGCTCATCTCCGTTTCAAAGCCTGTAGAGCCGGCGTTTTTGTCCGATCATGTGGCCAGCATGACTCTACGCCGTAGCGCATGGAACGTCGTTACCTTCCCACCAAAGTGGTCACTATTTATCTACTTGCATTTTTTAGGTGCTTTCAAACTGCTAGGTTGGCAGGAGCTGGGACAAGCAACGGGAGCTTACTCCGTCGCGCAGTCTTGAACTCCCAACCTTCCGATCGGAAAGCCCAGCAACAGCGGATTAACTCGCTGCGCCACCACATCCCACTTCTTTACTGGATAGCACTTTAAACGCTGCTTTCCTGCCAAACACCTGATGTTTTAATGATCCACTTTTCATTCCAAACTTGCCCCCACCTTGGCCTGTAACAAACTGTAGACAAAAATAAAGCAGCATAGAGAGATTGTGAGAGATTTGTGTGTGAGAGAGAGATGTATGGTATGAGCATGTGTATTGGAATTCTGTACATTGTGTTGCATCCCACACTAAGGGGGCCAAGTGATGTCGGTGCCGCTTCTGCTCTGAGTGCCAGAAGCAGTCAGCACCAGGCATAAAAGGCGATCCAGCAGCACGCTCAGTAACACACTTGCTGGGACACTGGTGGGAAGGCCAGAGCCTTCCTTACCAGGCCAGCAGATCCGGAGCGAAGCGCCTTATGGCACTTTCATAACAGCCCAAGGCCGACACATCACACATGCGTTGGCCCTACAGGGCTGTTGGATTGTGCCCTAAGCTTCTGAAAGACTGTCCTGGCCTGCCATCACCCCCAACCTCAGCATCCTGCTATTTGCCTTTAAGAATCCTAATGACAACCTTGACAACCTTCCCAATGATGCTTTGGTTCTAGGTGCCCATCATTCATGTATATCAAACGGACATCCAAAAAGTGTGTGGAGAACACAATACATTACTGCCAGACTGTGTTCACTTTGGTAGGTTCTATGGCTTACACAGGCCCAAGCAGAGGCTTTTTGTCCCCCATTGCTCTTTGGGGATGGATCCACACCTTGTTTTTGTTGCAATACTAATGTAGTTCACTGTGCCACAGCCATGATGTAGAGTGATTCTTGGACCTGGCTTGAATCAGGAAGTCAGAGCCAAGAACTGGCAAGTACCTGTGATGGCCGACCATTACTCAGTCAGGCAGCAGGCCAGCAGTACACAGGCAGGCAGGTGGTTGGGCAGGCAGTCAAATAAACCTGGATAGCCTAGTGACTTCCCTCACTGCTGTTGCTTAGGTTGAGGGAAGGCCATGGATCAGGGAGCTTTGCATAGGGCAGTGGCATGTGGTTGGGTTCACCAGTAGCTCTTGCAGTCCAGAGCCAAGAGGCTATTGGGCAAATGTCCTGACAGTTGTATGTCCTTAGAGTTCGGCACAAGTGCCGGAAGCAACTGCCTGACATACAGAACTCCCAGTTCAATCCCTCTGGTGCTGGAAGGCCTCTGTCCCAGTGCCGCCCATGCATCATACTGTCTGGGTCTGGTGTGGCAACTCTCCACACTAGGTGCAAGAATGTCATCAAGACTGACTCATTGCCCCTGATGTCATCAGCAGCAAAAGTGTAGCTGAAGAAGTGCGGTGTGTGTGTGTGTGTGTGTGTGTGTGTGTGTGTGTGTGTGTGTGTGTGTGTG
>JAJKFI010025700.1:20123-34489 GCA_029204185.1 Lerista edwardsae | reverse complement strand
GCATGTAGTTACAACCTCATTCTGCCTGCCACTGGCTGTCAAAGGCATCTTCTAATTCTGGCCTAGGGGTGGGTTGCAGGCAGCGGCGTCATGCAGCCAGAACGCTGGGCAGGAGGAACGGGTGAGCGGCAGCCCGCGGGGGCGGGGAAGACGGCAAAACGGACCGGAACGCAACAGGCGGGCTGCCACTCACCCGTTCCTCCTGCCCAGCATTCCGGCTGCATGACGCCGCTGGTTGCAGGACAATTGGAAGATCTCTTCAACCAATTGTGCAATTATCAACAGTGAAATGCTGCCTTTTCTAAATTAAACTACTGTGAAATGAAGAAAGCTCAGGAGGGGCAAGCGATAGTAGAGGTTTTATAAAGTGTGTTTGGACCAGTGTCAGAGACAGGGAGGATGGCGCACATCCAAGTGCCAGCCTCCCTGGCTGTGAGATGGTGATACTGGAAGCAACTTCCTGGCTGAGCACATGCTTAGAGGCATTTCATTGTAAGGATCTCTGCTGTTCTGAGTTACATTTTGCATCTGGCTCTCGCTGGTGGACCTTGAGGAGTTAGCATGAAGTGTGCATCTATCCATGGATAGCTGTGTCTGCCTTTATACTGATTTCACTTAGGGTGCAATCCTAACCTGGAGTTATGCTGGCGTTCCTTGTGCTGGCTCAGGAGTGTCACAAACACACCATCAGGAGAATTTGGACACCCTCAGAGTCCGGGAGGATGGTGCATGTCCATTCCGAGAGTGATGCAAACACGCTTTACGGCGCATTTGTGACACTCCTGGGTCGGCACAAATCCCTTGTGCCAGCCTAACTCCAGGTTAGGATTGCACCCTTAGGTAGGTTGATTATAGAGCACTCCCAGAAAATGTTTGCCAGAAAACGCAAACATAAAATGATCAGATAAATTCAGTAAATTTAGCCCTCTCCAACAATTGTGCCAATTATATTATTTCTTCATTCTTGGGGAACTGTGTAACTGTGTGTCTTGTGCCTGTTAATTGTTAAAATGTTTCCCATTTTGAAGCTACCAGGTGAATCCGAAGCTCATTTTCTTTTCTCTTGTCTATTTAAAAGTAATCTTCAGAAATATTTGTTGAATGGACCAGAAAGTGGCTATCTATACTTTAAAGGGCAAATGAAATAAAGATGAGATGGGCATTTTCAGTGGAAAAACTCTGATTTTTATTTCTCTGAATTTTGTTGGAGGAAACTGGAGCACTGTTTGTTTGTAGATTCCTTGAATTCCTTGGAGGCAGCATACAAATGTCAGAACCAAACAAATTCCTTAGCGCTTTGAAAAACACAGGGTGTCTCCAGAAAACGTACACACGCTTTATGGTGTCAAATTTATTGTGCTGTAATACGTACGTATACATTAATGCTAAAATTCACATATATTGTGCATATAGTATACACAGAATCGCTTGGCCCAGATGAGTGAATTACACCAAGTCTTCAAAGTGTTCCCCATTGGCATCTATACACTGCTGACATTGTTATCTGGGGCCCCATTGTTATCTGTTGGTATGGTTCCATGCATCTCTTCAATTGCTTCCCTTAGATGTTCCGGGGCTGCAGGTTTTCATACTGTGAAGCATATCTGAATTAGGGCTCATGAAAATGTGCAGAGGCGTACCTAGCAGAGGCGGATCTACAGGGAGGGCAAAGCTCTAAGTGTTGCAAGAAGCCTCACCCTGTCATGTAAATCCCCCCTCTCCCTTGCTGCTGTAGCCAGTAAGCAACGCCAAGATGTTGCTTTTCCCGTGAGGATTGGCTACAACGGTGCAGGAGAGGAGTGATTTCCACTGCAAGGTAAGGCTTCTTGCAAAACTTAGAGCTTTGCCCTCCCTTAGATCTGCTTCTGGTACCTAGAGGGGGATCACGGAGCCATTCCCAGAGTCTAGAGCAAAACGGAGACTACGCTGGCGCCGAATGGCTCCAAAGAGGAAGGGGAGCAGCTGCTTGCAAAACTTAGTGCTGTGATCCCCCTCTAGGTATCTCTCTGAAAATGTGCGCATATTTGTTTAAAACTCTGTATAAGCAGCACCTCCAGGCTGCACCCTTTGCAGTTTGTGGCTTGGGCCAGGAATGCTGTCACCTTACCTTCTTTGTCCCCATTACAGTTTGTCAGAAGCAGAATCTGTTGGTCTGTTCTCTGTTGCACTGCCCAGCTGGAGTAATCCCTAGAGTGGCTCTTCCTAGGGGCTTCTAAGGTACCGTCTTACGACAAAAACCACCACATTCAATTCCTCAATTTTTTAGAACAGAAAGAATGAGGGAGGGGGAGGACCCCAAGCATCTGCTGCACCTTTTAAATTCCAGAGATATGTGTAATGGGCTGTATGGTTGTCTACCAATTCAGGCTGGCATCGCCTCTGTGTTGCTTATTAGCATGGGCTGCTGTGGACTGCCATCCCTAACCTTACCCAGGGTCACTTTCTCAGGGCCTTACCCAAGCAGTACACCCCTTTGCATTAGAAAGCCTTTTTTGGCAAAGGGTGGAAGACAGAAATAAGGTCTTAACTGTTCCCCAGACAGAAATAACACACATACCAGTTGTGATGGGAAACACAACATTCTTCCTGTCGGGCTTAATTAAACACTGTGCAAGCTGTGGTTGAGTAGATACATTGTCCCTTTTTTTGCAGAAAATGCGGTTTCGCCCTGAACGCTCCATGGGATGCCACAGGCTGGGGACACCTGTCTTCCTAAGATGGTATCCTGGCTTCAGTAGTTCTGGGCTTTGTCAATGGCCAAGGTTTTCTTGGACTGTACCATTTCAGGTTGCCAGGAAGGGGGTTGCATCTTGGGGAAAAAATATTTTCATACAGAAAAATAGTACGTCAGGAGAAGCACGTCAATCGGAACACTTTCCCAGACAGGACAGTTTACTATATGAAGGAGGGTCCCCCCCCAATACTGAAGCATTCACCTCGGGCGCAATCCTAACCTGGAGTTTAGGCCGGCACAGTTAGGCCAGCAAAGTTTGGATGGCTCAAGGGTCACCGTAAAATGTGTTTGGACTACTTTTGGAGTCAGACAGGATGGTGCATGTCTGTCTGCTGGCCTCTCTGAGTCCAAGAGTGGTCCAAACATACACTATGGTGTCCCTTTGCTGGTCTAACTGTGCCAGCCTAACTCCAGGTTAGGATTGCGCTCTTAGATAGTCCCCTTCCCTACTTGCAGCCTAACAGTGGTATAGTCTAGGAAAAGTGTGACCACTCTATTTGGCTGACTGTTAAAGAAGTTCTTTCCCGGGCATAGGAAGAGGAAAGAGGGAGAGACAGGCATTTAAAGAATAAAGAAGCACCTCATACTTAGTATAATAGGAAGTTATTTCTAAGGCCCTCTCATTTAGAAGTCTTCACCTTTTTTAAAGCCAGAAACCCATTTCTTCAGGAAAACCAAATCTAGGATTTTCAAGAGTCCAGAAGAGCCAAGAAAACCCAATCTTATGGTTTTCCCCGCCATTGCATGGGACTGCCCCAAAATGGTGCCTGCTGCATGCTATAGTTGCATGCTACTGCGGAGGCTGTGGGCGCAATCCTAACCAACTTTCCAGCACTGACATAGCAGTGCCAATGGGGCATGTGCTGCATCCTGCAGTGGAGTAGTAGTCACAGAGGCCTCCTCAAGGTAAGGGAATGTGTGCTCCCTCACCTCGGATCTGCATTGCCCTTACCCCAGAACTGGAAAGTTGGTTAGGATTGTGCCCTGTGATTGTTCCCTTACCTTCTTCCCATAAGCCTCCCGATCGCCAATAGGTCTCCTCGGATCTGCACTAGCTCTGTAGACGTCACAGGACCAAGGAGACCAAGAGGGCCATGCGGCTCACTCCAGACGGGATGGTATCCTGGGCAAGTCCCCTGTGCTGGCTGCCACTCTCCATTGTACCACATTCCACCCTCCCAGCTGACTTTCCATCACTGGCAAGCATTCTCTCCCCACCACTGTGCACTGGGCCTCCGCGGCAACTTTGCCGGCAGTCTGGGACCATGTGGCTATGCGCACTTCCAGTTTGACACCTACGACAGCCTAAAGTGCAGCAGAAGCATGCAGTTGTCTTGGCTGCAGGGTTTTGTGAAGTGAACGAAGTGGTAAGGTAGTTGGATTTTGCAGCTGGTCCTCATTCCAGCTTTCTCCTGGACTCTTCAGTCAATTCTATACAGCTCCCATTATTTATTCTCTTTACTTGTTCTTTTCCTGCCACGGTTTGTCTGCTATGCCATTCATGAGTGCCATCACTCCTGCTCCTCCCATTTCCAGGTGCATCATTCAATGTTCACTCCTGTCCCCGTGTGCAGAGGCGGATCTACAGGGAGGGCAAAGCCCTAAGTGTTGCAAGAAGCCTTACCCTCTCATGTAAATCCCTCCTCTCCCTTGCTGCTGTAGCCAGTAAGCAACGCCAAGATGTTGCTGTTCCCTGTGAGGATTGGCTAAAACGGTGCTGGAGAGGAGTGATTTCCACTGCAGGGTAAGGCTTCTTGCAAAACTTAGAGCTTTGCCCTCACTTAGATCTGCCTCTGCCCGTGTGCCATTTTTGTGGCTGTTGCTTTGTCTAGATTCTTTTTGACCAGCGCTTGTCACAGTGTGCTCCTAGCCATTGTTTTCTATTTAGAAAACTATCCAGGCACAGCTGCAAATAAAACCTTTTTCACGAGCAACTGAAAGTCAGACAACGCTGCTTTCAGAACCATCCCTTAACAAGCAGATGCAAGGCGAGAGGGCTTGATTAAGGAAGGAACTGCTGACTCCAAAGAGCGAGTTAGACATCTGCATGCAGATCTTCAGGAGGGCTGTTGACATCACACTCAGGTCATACTGTCAGTTTCCCCAGATATGCAACACGGGGGCAGCCATGTCAGGGCAACCTGTGCAGAGTCCGTTTCCATCGTTGTTTTATGTGAATGGAGTTCTCTTAAGATGACGTGGGTGTTGCTTAAGAATGCTCTGTGCTCCTCGCTTATCCTCGGATATCCTCGTCGTAAACACCCACATAGCACAACAAAAGCTTCAATCAGGACATGCATGCAGGGAGTCAGCTCCGTCCATAAATATTGCATATTCCCCGCATTCCTGGGTTGTGTGCAGAAACATTGCAAGAGAACTATGTTATGTAAAACGTTTGCCTTTAAGATGGCAGTCCCTGTACATTTTTGTGAGTTAAAAGTACAGTAAACAAATACAGGCATGCCCTGGTATCCACTGATCCACTAATGCCCTGGTATCCACGGTTTCAGTTATCCACGGATACTATAGATACTGGGATCCCTATTAAAAAGATAGGGGAACATTACCAAATTCTTTTTTTTTTTACCTTGTTGCAGCAAAACCAGCGATGTTCCCCTATCTCGGAAAAAGCTTTCCCAGTATCCACGGTTTTGGGTATCCACAGGGAGGTCCGGAATGGAACCCCAGTGGATACTGGGCATGCCTGTACAGGATTGGGCTGGGTAAGAATGATGATGCATTTATTTCATAATGAATTTATACTCCGCCGTTTAGCCCCCCAAATGGCCTAAAAGGTGTCTGAAAAGAATTTAATGAATTAAAATATTGTTTCATGCAGTTATAAATATGGTTAGCATTTGAAGCTTAACAGCATAATCCCTTTATATGAGATTATATGTTTATATCGCCTAGTTGTCAGAGGGACTGTTGTGCACAATCCTATGGGCCTTTTACGAAAATGCATCTCCTGATACGCTGCTGTAAAAGGCCTAGCAACCGTGTAAAATCATGTTGCTACTGGGCCAGTTGTAGGCACGGCTGTGCCCAATCAGATAAGTATGTCAGGGAAGTAGGGAGGAGGACAGGGAGAACTTGCGGGTGGAGGGAGGGGCAGCATTGTCATTCAGCCGGAACGCTGGGGGGGGGGAACGGGTGGGGGGGGGTGGGGGCGGGGGCGGGGAAGACTGCGAAACGGACCAGAACGCAACGGGCGGGCTGCCGTTCACCCGTTCCTCCCGCCCAGCGTTCCGGCTGAATGACAACGCTGGGGAGGGGGTATATCCTGGTGGCAGTCGCATGCCAGGATCCTGTCCCCTCTTTCTAATCCATCCTGACACTTTCCTCTCCTTGGATTTACACCAGCTACATACCTGCAGTGAGTCCAAGGAGACATACCGCTGTTTTGTCTTCTGGTTTGCACACACACATGCAAACACACCAGCACGCTATGGAGTGGTGGGGAATAGAATTAGGTTGCAGGATCCATTAATTTCAATGGGATTTGTGGATTTCAATTAGTTGTGGCTAGGTTTTGCTTGATTTTAAAACCTTTTGTACTGCTTGAACTGTAAGGCTTGGGGGTGGAGGGGAAGGGGTTGACGCAGCATTTTATCCTTCCTGAGTCACTTGTGCATTCTGTATAAGAAAATACAGAAAGTGCTGTTTGAAGTAGGGCTGGGATTGGGCAGGGTTCCATCCCACTTCTTTCCAGACTAAAACCACCCAATATCTTTTTCAACTGATGGAACTGCGTCTGTCTCGTCTAATTTGAAACAGAACCAGCTCACTTCCTTTGTACTCCCACTTCAAGCACTCTAAAAAGTTACCAATCATTGCAACTAATAAGTTTGCAAAGGTCTCCTGACTGCTGATCTAATTCCAGTCTCTGCATTGATTTTCCCCCCTAAGGGCCTTGAGTGTGGAATTCAGAACTGTTTAGCGACTTCTCTTATTCATAACCTTTAAAAGGGAAAATGTTCCCCATTACAAGGGGTTCCTATGGCAACCACAAAGTTGTGTGGTTACAAATGCTTGCGTACACTTTTTTTTTCTCCTTGAAGTCTCTTCTTAGCTTGCTATGCGTTATGCAGGAAAGTCTTTACAATTTGAAGACTCGGCCCAGTTAAGCGAACGTCAAATATTAAATGCTCTGAACTCAGGCCTGTAGGCCTGTTGAACTGAAGCAGCTTCTTGATTGAAAGCCAAAAACTGAATTGCAGTTGACGACTTCTTGAATCCTGATACGTTTTTCTAACTCAGGTAGAATAACTCCACCAGCATTAAGTTCATAGATTTTAATTATCTCCTGTGTTCCCTTCTCCTCACCTCCTGTAATTATGAAGTAGCAGGACATTCCTATTCTTTATTGAGTTTCATGCTCCAAGTGGAAACTTGTATAAGCCCATTTTCCAGGGAAGAGCTTATAAACTTCCTGGTTTTGATGCCTGCCTAGATCTGCAAAATAAAAGGCTTGTTGTGAAACTGGCAGGGTATAGGACAGTGATGGCAAACCTATGACATGCGTGTCAAAGGTGACATGCCATGATCTTTTGGGTGACACACCAGCATTTGCCAACACCCAACAACAACTGAGTTTGTTTTTGCAATGATTTGATTTTTTGTAATGATTGGATCTTTTATATAATGCGTAGCCCCACAAATGGTTTGACTGTATTTTTTTTGGATAAAGGAATATGTAAATAATTGTTTCTCTTTTGTTGGGGGTGGGGAGTGACCAGTGGTGTCATTCAAATGATTTAGGAACAGGAACTCACTTTCGATTGGCACTTGTCGGGAACCCGGAACCAGCCACGGAGCCCGTTAGGATCCGGAACGCCCGTTCTGGTCCGTTCCCCCTGAATGACATCACTGGGAGTGACACGCCAGCAGAGTCATTTTAAACCCTGACTAACAGAGTCATGTTAGGCATTTCTGACACTGCAGACCCAAAAGGTTTGCCATCACTGGTATAGGACATGACTGATGGTGGGCCGTGTGCAGTCCCCTCACCCCCAGCCAGGGATCTCTCCAATGGTATCTCTCTCCAACCCCAACCCAATCCTAAGCTGTGCTAGAACAGGCAGGCCTGTATCCAGCGCAAGGTCGGAGGTGGCTGCAATGCCACTTGGAGCAAGGGGGATTCATTTCCCTTCCTCCATGTCACACAGCAGCCACCTCAATAGGCCTACTCAGATCTGTGCCAGCACAGGTTTGAGTGGCCCGAAAAAGCATCCCAGTATCCATGGAATCCGTGGATAACTGAAACCATGGATACTGGATCAGGGATTTGGATCTGGCCTAGGTAACCCATGCTGGTCCCACACCCCCTCTGCAGGCTGGTCTGCCCACTAGCCGACCCTCTCTTGCTCCGATCCACCTTCATTTTGTCCTCCCCTTGTCCACACTCAAACCCCGCACTGCCACCCTCAGCTGACGCTTGCTTACCAGCACGCATCCTTCTGCCGGCCTCTCTTCCTCCTAAGGAGGCGGAAACTTACCATACGGCACGCTTGAAACACTCCTGGGTCGGTGCAAGGGATTTGCGCCAGTCCAAAGAGCACTCAGGATTACGCTCTGTATCTCTCAGGTTAACAGGATTGATGTGAGGATGAAATGGCATGGTAAAGCAAAGACAGAATCTTGAGATCCTTAGAGAATGGCAGGGTTTAAACTGAATAGACAAGTACCAAATAAAAGTTTTTGACACGTTTTTGGTATATTTTAAAGGTGAGGGTCAAACGAGGAATGGGCTGTATAGAGCGTATGAGAGTTTGGGGGGTTGACCTTCATTTGGATTTCCTTTAACCGGCATAGAAAAAAAGAGTGAAGGCATCTAGTGGGGTGTGCAGTCCATTTCAGCATCAGGTTGCTTGGGGCTCTGGGGCAATGCCCTGCGCTGGACCTTTCATAGTGTCCCCTTCCTGCCCCCGATGACATCCTGCATTGGGTACTGTCACCAGTCTGACCTCCTGATCAGGACTCCCATGGATCAAATTCATTTCTGCCATGAACTTGCTGCGGGACGTAGGAAAGCCCTTCCTTCCAGCCACAACTCCATAGTGGTTCACAAACTGTGGGTCAGGACCCACCAGGGGATTGCGAGCCAATTTCAGGTGGGTCGTGAAGCACCTAGCCATATTAAAAACATGGTTAGATGGGATGCTGGAAAGGGGAAGGGCTGTGTGGGTGTTTTGCTTGTGTCGAGGTTGTAAATAGGCTTTTTTTTCCATTTCTGATTCACTTTTGCTATTGGAAAATAGCTGAGAAAGAACCCAGCTTATTGCTGCATTCTCGGGAAAGCAGCAGGCTCTGGCATCACAGCATTTCTGGCCATGACATCACCTCTGGTGGGTCCCGGACAGATTGCCATTCTAAAAAGTGAGTCTTTGTGCTAAAAGGCTTGAGAACCACTTTGTTTGAATGTCGTGTGAAATTTGCTTCCAGCCCCCACTTCCCAATTATCTGAAATCTGACAAGCACTGGACCAAACGATGTTTTCTCTCTTATTCTCATACTAATATTGGTTCCCTTATTTTTATTCTGAAACCTTTGTTTTTATGACCTTGTCAGTGATTACAGGCATGCCCTGGTATCCGCTAGGGATCCATTCCAGACCCCTCTAGGGATACCTGAAACTGTGGATGCCTTTTTAAAGATAGGGGAACATCAGTGGTTTTTCAGCAACAAGGTAAAAAAGAGAGATTTGTTTAAAAGATGTTCCCCTATCTTTTTAATAGGCATCCCAGTATCCATGGAATCCGTGGATAACTGAAACCATGGATACTGGATCAGAGGATACATGGGCATACCTGTAATAAAGCACAAGCAATATTCATCGAACTAAGTTAATATTGCTTTTGATTAAAAAAAAATAGGCTGTTGTTAAATGTTGTGAATAAGCATTTTGTCAGTAGAGGCGGGCCGTGAGACAATGCCTAGCTAGTTTGCCTGGACTTGACAAAATTAGCAAAAGTTGTGGTCCAAAGATTTCCTTGAATGGGAGCCACTCAAGAAGGGTGCAGGGTGATTCTTCCCTGGCCCTTTGAGTTTGTAAGTAAAACAAAGGGGGAGCAAGAGAGAGAGGGAGGGGGAGAGGGAGAGGGAGGGAGGCAAGAATAGATGGTAAAGCAAAGAGATAGCCAAGAGCCAAGGCACAATGATCTCAAGAAGGGAAGTAACCTGTCATTTCCCATTACAATAGTATGTTGCTTAATTCAGTCCAAATGTTCAATAAATATGTTCAATATGTTAATAAATAAAGCAAATATGACAAAGTGAATACTGTGGCAGTTTGCTAACTGGCCATAAAACTCCAGTGATGGTTCCTCCAAAATTAGACAGAATCTAGATAGTTCTTCATGCCTGAAACTTCTCGCTCATCAGAGAAACAGGGCATGAGCACATCACAATACAATAAATCTTTGAAATTAGGAAATTGTTGTTTTCGGCTAACAGATCGAGGAAGTTGAGTTCCCCTGAGCCCCATAGCAGCTGTTGCCGAGTGTGGCTGGAAAAAAAATGTAAATGTAAAATGGTTCAAGGGTTAATGAGTTTTCTCCATGACTTACTTGTGTGACTATGATGTTTCAGTTGCAGAGCATGGAATAATCATCTAGGTTGAATCTAGGTCATCTTCTGGAGGAAAGTGCAGTAATAGCAATAAGAAGTTGGTTGAGGGCCCAATCCTGCCCAACTTTCAAGCACTGATGCAGCGACAGTGCAGCCCCAAGATAAGGGAACCAAAGTTCCTTTACCTTGAGGAGGCATCCGTGGCTGTCCCCCAATGCATGATGCAGCACATGCAGGATGCATCAGTCCTGGAAAGTTAGGATTGGGCCCTGAGACTTTAATTACAGGGGGAAAAAGAAGAAATAACTGTGAAAGAAACTTTTCAGGGCAGGTGGCAAAGTCAGGACTCATGTGCTGATTGACTCATATGGCTTCTTTGTATCATTGCTCATGTGAAATAGGAATCTAAGGACAAAACTGCCCAGTGACACAAAATATCATTACGACCAGTGGTGTCATCTACTCACCAGTAGACGGTACGCTGGGCGGGACTTAGCGTGATCGACAGTCCGTCCACTCAGTTCCGCTTTCTTCGCGCTCCCCGCGCGGCTTTCCCTCGCCTCGGAGGGGGCGCCTGCTCGCCCAGGCACCCAGCGCGCCCCCCACCCATCCTCCCGGGGGAGTTACAGCTAGTGCCGTTTCCTCCAAAGAGCAGCCAGCACGCTGGGGGGCAGTTTGAGATCCCCTGCTGCAGGTTTTTTCCCATGTTAATTTTAATAAAGTGACCCATTATCCCGAGCCTGTGTCCGGAGTCTTTATTCAGAGTTGTAAGGGTAAAGGAACTGGAATCTAGATCTCCTTGATGCAGTTTCCACTCAATAACCACTGGATTGCATTAGCTATCAATGAATGACTCCTGTACAAGTTTATAGCAGATAATGAACCTTTGAGGAAGGTGGTTTAGACCAGAGGTCTCCAAATAATAGCACGGGGGCCAAATCTGGTCCACCACAAGATTTTATCTGGCCCTCAGCTACTTAAAATATTTGACATTTTTTCTAACTGTACATGATTTCTCAGTTTAAGCATGGCTTTTTTTTAAATAAATATCACATTTCTCTTTTGTTCTGAATCATATCATACAGATTACAAAAACAGTGAAACTTAGAGCGCAATCCTAAACTGAGTTAGGCCGGCATAAGATAAACCAACAAAGTGTGGCCGGCACAAGGGACACTGTGAAGTATGTTTGAACCACTCTCAGAGTCAGAGAGGCCGACACACAGACGTGAGCCATCCTCCCTGACTCCGAGAATAGTCCGAACACGCTTTATGGTGGCCCTTGTGCTGGCCAAACTTTGCTGGCTTAGCTTATGCAGGCCTAACCCCAGTTTAGGACTGTGCTCTTAGTCATTTATTTAAATTTCATTCATTCATTCATAAAAGTGTTTTTTTTCCCTGCAAACAGAGGCGTACCAGGGTGAAACCGCGCCCATGGCACATAACGTCATGACGTCACAACACCGTTTTCTCCACCGTGGTTCGGCCAACTTTGGCCAAGCCATGGCAGAAAGAAGCTGCACACACCCCTCGGCCCTAGCGGCAGTTTTGCCCGACGGGAGGCCAAGGGAAGCCTCGTGCGTCTGTGGTTCCAGCCAGGGTGAGCACGGTTTCCCCCAGCCTCCCATCAGGCAGATTTGCCCAGTCGCAGGTCAGGAGAAACCATGTGCCTCCCCGGGGAGCCTCGGACGCACACGGCTTCCCTTGGTTTTGCCTGACTGCCGGCTAAGCCACGCATCTCCCTGGCTGGAGCTGGGGAGCACGTAGCTTCACCTGGCTGGCGATCGGCAAAACTGCCTCGGGAGGCCGAGGAAAACCGTGCGCACCCCAGCTGGAGCCATGGACACACGCAGCTTTCCTCGGTTTTGCCCAATTGCCGGCCAGGAGAAGCCGTGCCCCTCCCTGGCTCGGCAAGCTGGAGGCGCGCGGCTTCTCTCGGCTGCGGCTCTGGGGCATTGTGCCGGGGGGGGGGGGCTGAGGCCAATCGGTGCCCCCTTGGTAAACAGTGCCCATTGCTCTTGCCCCCCCATGCAATACCCTAAATAGGCCTGCAAAAATGTGAAAAATATTTGAATTGGCGAAAAGTTTGGAGACTCCTGGTTTATAGACTTCTAATTGTGAGTTTATCAAATTGTATGTTTTATCAAGCATTTTAATTTCTCACTGTATCTGTTTCTAATGTGTTGTCCCAAAAGGCAGGCAGTGAAGAGGATAAATAAAAGACTGCAGCCAAATTAGTGTAGCTGGTACAATCCAGGGGGAACCTCTCCTCTGCAAATGAAAAATGGAATGAATGGGAATTGCGCAAGAGTACCCTGCAACCTTCATTCATTTATTTAATAAACAATACATCTCAATGGGAAATGACATGATCCCTTCCCATTGGACTGTGCACTCATGTATGTGTGTTACTCTACACGGGAATTTTTAGAGACAAGGGCTCATCTTTAATTGTTACTAAGGAAATGTTTTGGTTTTTTAAAAAGTCTTTACTCAAATCACTTTTCTAATTAGAGAAACTCATTCAAAGAAAGCCCTTCATGGTTGACAGAATAATAGAAGATGGTAAATCTGCTGTGCTGTTTGTTGTGGCTTCAGATCAGCAAGGTCAAATGTGACTACTGCTGATTCAGATTCAGAAAGAAAAGTACTATATAACAGTGGTTCTCCAACCTTTCAGACCAGGACCCACATTTTAGAATGGCACTCATATTGGGACCCACCGGAAATGATGTCATTAACCTAGAAGGGATGTAATGGCAGGAAGTGACATCCTCAAGCAGGAAGTGCTGTCATTGTAGCATAATAAAATGACACTCTTGAAATGCAAATTGGCATTCTTGGTTTGCAGCAATTGTACAACCATGAAACATCCCTGGCAGTAAACAGGATTAGGACAAAATATTATGTAAAAGGACTAAACTAAAAACAATTTTAAAAATCCTCACTTTGAAAATTCAAACTGTCAATACTTAGAACAGGTATATAGCAGGAGTAAGCTCTGCACCTTCCAAGATGGCTTCTCCCAGCTCTTCGTGACCCACCTGATATCATGTCGCGACCCACCAAGTGGATCCCAATCCACTGTTTGAATAACACTGCACATAATCTTCTTATGTAACTCTTCTTATGTAAAGCTAGGCTTGAGAGAACATTCACGTATTGAGTTCCACATCTGGAATCTGAAGTGGCGTGGTCTAGCCAGCTGACTCTGCCCATTTGAACTCTCCCCTTCCAGAGGGAATCCTCCTACCTCAGGGCATTTGAATTGGGTTGAGGCTTCACCCAGGGCATATCTTACTGTCCGTTCAGGCAAGGTGGCACCTTGGATTCTCTATGCCACCCACTAAATGTTCAGTAACATCTGAGGACAGACACGATTGTGGCGATTTCTGCAATAATAGGTCCAGTAGGAAATGAAAGGATTGATACAGGATAGTGAGGCTCTTGGCAGTGGTGGACCTGGGGGCAAAGGGGGCAAATGCCTCAGGCCCTGGGCTGCACTGGGCTTGGGGGTCAGTGATGCAATACATGCCCCCTAACTGCTGTTCGTTGGCTTTCCACCACCACCGCCTGGCGCGAAGCAGCTCTGAGTCACGGAGCAGGCAAGTGCCACTTGGAACAGCACGGAGTCTTTTCCATGTAGACATGACTATCCCTTTGTTAATCTCCACTTTCCGTGGAATTGCAGCTGGAAACCTGCGACTGTCCAGTGGTATCGCTAAGGCATCTGCTCCCCCCCACACCCGGTCAAAAAAGATTTTGTAGCTCCCCCTATGATGAAATCAAATGTAATTTATTGAGTAAATAAATAAATAAATAAATAAATAAATAAATAAATAAATAGGGGCTTTTTTGTGTTAGTTGGCCATAACGTTTGATCGAGTACAGTTGATCCGACACAGTTGGTTTCTTTACATCCTGCAATAAATTACCTTTCCAATGATACGTAAGATCAGCGGCGTCATTCAGCCGGAACGCTGGGCGGGAGGAACGTGTGAGCGGCAGCCCGCCCGTTGCGTACCGCTCCGTTTCGCCATCTTCCCCGCCCCCACGGGGAAGA
>JAJKFI010025700.1:0-10074 GCA_029204185.1 Lerista edwardsae | reverse complement strand
CGCCATTACGCAACGGGAGGCAGCGAGCACGCTGCCGATCACCACGGAAACCCTCCCAGCAAGCGAAGAAACTCCGCCCAGCGAACCGGTAGGCTGACACCACTGGCTGTAACTCTTAGCTGTGGTCTCAGGCTAGTAGCAGAGGCTGTGTGCCTTGTTGCCTTGGCATGTAAGCAGAGGCGGAGAAAGGGTGTAGCCCGGGATGGCGCAAGCCATGGGCGCCGGCAGTGGCAGGGCGGCGGGGCGCCATTGCGCGGAGTCCGCGGACTAACCCGCATGCTGTCTGGCCTGTCCGCCCAACCTGGCTTCCGTTCTGCTCCAAAATTGAGCTAATCCGGGTGCAGGGAGGCGTGGCGGGGCGACGCATGGGGGCAGGGCGACGTGCTGGGGACACGGTTTTGTCGCCCTGCCATGGGCGCACTCGGGGCTCCGTTCGTCCCTGCATGTAAGCGCTGAAAGTCACACTCGGCTAAAAGTTCACAGCTCATATGGGCCCTAGGCTAGTTATAGGGCATATGAGCCTGTGAATTACAGGCCACACCAATCCTGGAGCCGGCCCTACCTCCCAGTAGCCCACCATAGGCAGGAGCTGCATTGATTCACTTCCTGCTCAGTGGAACAAGGAATGGATTATTCACCTTTTTAGTGTGCTCCTCATGTGATTTTCTGTGAACCAGAAGCGCTGAACATCCTGTTTCATTCACAGGGACTGTACGTTTGTTTGCACAGCCCCTTTAAAAAAAGGGGGAAGTGCCTTGCCGCTCCCGCGCAAGTTAGAATTGTGCCCCTTGTCAGTTTCCACTGTCCAGGAATTGGGAGCTTTGCTGTTTCACATTTCTAACACTGTTCATTTTTCCTTGTCAAATTTCATGTTGCTACTGTCTGCCAATGTTCTAGCTTGAGGTCATTTGAACCTTTAACCTGAAATGCTGAAATATTTGCAGCTTGTCCCAGTGTTATAGTGTTTGTATCCAATACATGTCAAATGGATTGCAATTCGCCTTGGTTGTTTTGCTGCCCCCCCTTGTTTTTCACCAATAACTAGAACATTAGACCTCCATAAGTACTGAAATATGATAGTGGGTTATTCTGAGATGTGTCCTGCTTAGATCCTCAAGCCAGATTCCGTGATCTGGCTTTGCTGACCCAACAGCTTTCAGATTATCCCTAATTTTTTGGAATGCTTTTTTGTAGTCTTACCCATAAGAACATTTGCCAGATTTTTCATTATAGCATTCCTTCTACTTCTGGAGGACAGTTCAAAAGCAAATGGTTTTCAGTTTAATTTTGCACATCTTTTTTAAAATCAAATTTCCCAAGACTATGTTAGAACTTTGCATCAGCTATAAATAGTCAACTGTGTGTTTGCTAGGAGATTAATGTGGTGTGTCCTGCAAAGGAAAGAACTATGGGCCACACCAGAAATGCACCCATTTGCATTAGTAAGAGAGGTGAATTCATTATGGAAAGTGCTTCCAAAAAACCCTATGGTGGTTGGGCAAAGTGTTCTTATTTGGATAGCATCATTTCCCATGACTGGTTTCTTCACTGAAAATTACTCCCTGAGATCAATGGAGGCTACTCACTGACTCTATCATTCACATGACAAACGTGTGGCAAGCTGCAAGAAGTGTGTATGGCTTACCATTTTGTGAATGACCAAATGGACAAACTAGCCAGCACTGCTCACTTGGGGGCACCCTCAGTATATAGGCTGCAATACTATGTATACTTCCTTGGGAGTATGCCCCATTGAACACAATGAGGGCGCAATCCTAAACTGAGTTAGGCCGGCATAAGCTAAGCCAGCAACGTTTGGCTGGCACAAGGGCCACCGTAAAGTATGTTTGGACAACTCTCGGAGTCAGAGAGGCCAGCACACAGAGGTGAGCCATCCTCCCTGACTCCGGGAGTGGTCCAAACATGTTTGTGCTGGCCAAACTTTGCTGGCTTCGCTTATGCCGGCCTAACTCCAGTTTAGGATTGTGCTCGGAGATTTACTTGTGAATAGACATGCATAGGATTGTGCTGTGAGTAACAGAACAGTTAACATTATTTTTGAAAGCACACTTTTATACCATAGAACCACTGATTAAAACTTGCCAATGCCAGTTATCCACAAAAATGGTAGTTGATTGATTCATTGATTCTGAGTACAACCCCAGGCATGCCTACTCAGAAGAAAATCTCATTGAGTTCCGTGGGCTTTACCTGCAGATAGGTGTATATATTGCAGGCGCAATTAATTAAAATTGCAGCCTCAGTTAATTAAACATTGCAGACTTGGTGTTATCATGCTTGTTTTGCCAAAAGACAAATCTGATCTCACCAATATAGTATTCGGCTATTTTATTTTTATTGAAGATTAAGCTGGAACTCTTAAACAATAGAACTCAGTTGGCTTCAGTAATCTGTTCCCGGTCCTCCCGCGGATACCAGTGTCTGCGGATAATCTGCAGGGCCTCTTGGATGTGACCGCAAGTATTTTCTTATTGTGTCTGGGGGTGTTCTGAGGCATGGGGAGTGCCCTCCAAATAAAATGCCTTTGGTAGGCTTTCTGAGGCCCGAAGAGGTCTTCACGATGTGGAGTCTGCACCCGAATTAAGTCAACAGATGCAAAACCCACAGATAAGGAGGGCCAACTGTAATCAATTTTATGCATGCAGTTTCTAAACAAGCAATTATTCTTATGCATATAATCCTATGCATATTTGCTCAGAAGTGAGTCCCAATGAGCAGTAACATAGCAAGCAGGGGTCATGGGCGGTGTGCCCCAGGATGTGACGAGCACACAGGCCAAGCCTCTGCCAAGCAGAGGCCTGTGTCACGTTCGGTGGCAAAAGGGCCCTCTTGCTTGCCCTTGTGCTTGCCTCCCACTGCAGGATGCAGCGTATGCCCCTTTGGCACAGTTGCATCAGCACTGTTGGAGAGGATTGGGCTCTCAGTTTGTCTCTGATTCAGGGTGAATTCCTCACCTGGAGTTAGATCGGCGCAGTATGTTTACTACAGTGAAGTATATTTGGACCACTCTTGGAATCAGGGAGGCCAGCACACAGACATGCACCATCGTCCCTGGGAGTGGCTCAAACATGCTTCGTGGTGGCCCTTGTGCCAGCCAAACTTTGCTGGCCTAACTGTGTTGGCCTGACTCCAGGTAAGGGTTGTGCCCTCAGTTGAATCTGAATGCCGTGTTCCTTTTTAGGATTGGGGTTTGGGAGAAGGTGTAACTTGTCCAAAAGCCATCAGACTATAGAGAGTTGCTAATGTGTTGGCTGGGCACAGGCAGTTAAGGAAAGAGTACGTGGGAGGGTGTTAATGGCAGAGAAAAGTATTCTCTGGAAAAGAGATCAGGAAGGGAAAAGGACACTTAACTCCTGCTTTCTTTGTTTGCACTTCCACTATAATGTGTGAAATGCTGCTGATGGGAAATCCTGCATTTTCCCTGCAATAAGATGAAGATATATTTCACACGCAGGAATGCACTCAGTGGAAAGGAATACAGTGGAAAGGCATGACCGCTGTCTTCCTACACTTTTCCATGTGTCATTCAAACATTGTCCTCATCCTATTATTTGTCCATTATGTAAATAGTCAACTAGGGTATATGCCTACTATTCAGAGCTCACTATCCAATGTACTGTATTTTAGGCTGGTCTTCTAGATACCTTTATGGAATGCTACCCCTTCATATCTATACCGGAGAGTCAAAGTGTTGTAGTGACAAGAGTATTTCACCAGGATTGGGGAGATTCAGGGTCAAATCCCCACCCAGACACAAAGCTTATTGCATGACCTTGAGCCAATCACTCTTCTCAGGGCCAGCATATTCCCCCGTGTGAGCAGAACACTCTGTTTCATGGGGGAGCCTGTTGTCACTGTAGCGTGTCTTGAACCATGCCACGCCCAGCCACTTCTGCCCAGAAATCTGGGCACATGGCATGCTGGGGCGCTTCAATGCAGAAGCGCCTGGCTGCAGTGCTGTTTTGGGGGGCACGGCTGCAGAAACGGACTGCAGAAACAGCTCTCCAGTGGAACAATATGCTGTACTGGAGCCAGGGACCATGTTTCTAGTGTTTTAAAGGCATCTAGGGCAGATCCCATCACACTTCCTGTGGCAAGGAGTTCCACAGATTAATTACCTGCTGGGTAAAAAAGTATTTCCTTTTATCTGTTCTCTCCCAACACTCAATTTTAATGGATGTCCCGGGGTTTGGTGGTGGGTGAGAAGTAAAAGAGCATCCCTATATTCACTCTATCCATCTCTGCATAATTATGTACTCTCAATCATGTCCCCCCTCAAGCGCCTTTTTTCTGTACCGAAGACCCTCAAATGCTCTATTAGCCTTTCCTCAAAAGGGATGTGCCTCAACCCAGTAATCATTTTGGTTGCTCTCTTCGGCAGCTTTTCCAGTTCCAGGCGGAGGATGACCAGGGATTTGGCCCTTTTGTGGCAGCCTGGAACACCTGTTCAAGAGCCATGGGCCTAAAGCCCCTTATGAGTTTTAGGTGTCAAGTGACAATTGTTTTTAGTTGTCCATGCTTAAGAACAGCAAACTATACTATTTTATCTCTGCTGGTTGCTTTTCATTCTAAAATATTATTATTCTCCTCTTTCATTGCAGTGAATTCTGTGTTTTAATGCTTTAATTGATTTTTATTTTGTAAATCAATGCGCTTCTATTTTGATTTCATTTGTAAGCTGCTTTGAAAGCATTTAATTTAAAATAGGATAAGAACGTTTAAAATAAATGAATGAATTAAAATGTAGGAACAAAGGTAGGAAAAGATGCTCCTTAATCTTGCAAAGCACTTTGAGAACTGCACTCATACTGTCCCACTTGCATTCATAGATTTATTGAGCTTGACACTCGTGTGTCTGCCACTTTCTGAATTATTTGTGAGAAGGAGCTGTATAGTAGTATTTTGCAGACAATGACCTTCTGAATAAAATATGAACATTAAAAAAGTCAAAAGGCTGCCACCGTGACACATTACAATTTGCCCTGGTGTTTGAGGATGGGGCAGTTCTGAAATAAAGCTGCCTTGGATTTCCTTAGGGGGGGAAAGGTGGGATAAAAATATGGTAAAATGGATGGATGGATGAATGGATGGATGGATGGATGGATGAATCTATATATTCAGAAACTCAGGGCACAATCCTAACTAACTTTCCAGCACCAGGGTAAGGGCAATGCAGCTCCAAAGTAAGGAACAAACATTCCCTTACTTTGAGGAGGCCTCCATGACTGCCCCCCAACTGCAGGATGCAGCACATGCCCCCATTGGCACAGCTATGTCAGTGCTGGAAAATTGGTCAGAATTGCACCCTCAGCCCCTTACAGTGCAATCATACACCTGTAATTCTAAGAGTCTACTCAGAAGCAACAGCTGACTCCTATGGGCTTGTGGCGCTGGTGGAACCCATGTTCCACGGCTGCTAAGTCCCTTATGGCTGCTGTAAATGGCACTCTGGCAGCGTGTGGCACCAGTGGCAAGGCCAGTGCCACCCCATGCCTGGCAGAAGTGTGCGCTTGGACCTCTTGAGGAAGGTAGGATGTTACGTGAGACAAGAGGCGATGGGGGGGCAGAATAAGGGCAGGGAGGCTGTGGATCTGGCAGTGATGGCATGTGCCAAATGCCATCCCCTCTGTGGGCAGTCTCCCAACCCCCTCGGACATGCCCCCTACACCGCTTACCCTGCCATACACTGCAGTCTGAAATGGTACCATCCGTGCGACCTCGTTTCTGTCTCATTCCGCTGCACTTTTATGATAAACGGACAGGCGTGATCAACACGCATTAACAAGCTTACGGTGATAACGTGCTTGTGATGATGTCCCTGCCTTTAAAAGTTGATCTTTTAAAAAATTGCATCACTCTCTTTTTTCCAAAAGTGAAAGGCTCGGTTCGCTGAAATACCAAGAGAGAAGCATTGTAGAATATGACCCAAGAAAAGAGAAAAGACAGGCATTCTTCACAGACATGAAATGGAAATGAGGCCCTTAAGGGCTCCTCTTTTGTATGAGTGACTAGTTCCTTCGCTGTCCCTCCCCCCACTACCCAGATGTGCCTTTAATGGGAAGCATGTTCGGTGATGTAAAAAAAAATTGAAGCGGATGCAGAGGAACATTCCATGTGAAGTGGTGCTCTAAGAAACAGAACTCTCTCTCTCTGATTAACCGTGAGTTCTAATGAGATGGCACTTCATGAAATAGTGATGTTGATGGCGGTTTCCAAGTGTATGTTCCATCGTGGACATCTGCGTCATGCTAAGACAAGACTGATGTGCCCGTTGCATTATTAATCACAAGGAATGGCATTCTGAAGTGAGCTGTCTCTTTGCCCTATATATTTTCTACCGCAGTGACAGCACAGTTCTGTGCATGTCTACTCAGCCGTAAGCCCCACCTCAGTTTGCTGTTTGAATCAAGAAATTTTGGAAAACAAATCACCAAAAAAACAAACACACCCCACACTCTTAGCCCGATCCTATTCTTTCCCCCCTTCGCCAACACAGTGATGCCAAAATGGCTACCGCTGCATCCTACAGGGGGTGTCATGGTGGTCTCCTCTGGGGTTAAGTCTCCACAGCATGGGGAGTCCACTCAGGCATGCACTAGCTGGGGCAGCTCTGCATGGACCCATGCCATGAAATTGGATCCAGGAAGGGGGCTAGGATTCAGCAGCTGCTGCTGCAACCACTGAACCCAACCTCTTCCCGGACCTGATCCACCCTCCTCCATGCCTTGTTGCTGCTCTGTTCTGCCCTTCCCCCACCCCAGTCTGCCTCCCTCCTCATCCTACCTGACTCAGCAAGTTGCTTGCGATCTAGTGACATTTGCAAGAAGGCTCTGGTCTTCCCACTGGCACCACTGTACTCTGCATGCTGCTGGATTATTTTTCACAACCGCCATAACTGACAGTCACCACCAGTGGAAAGTGCATTCGTTCCACTGCTAGCTAGGCCCAATAATAATAATAATAATAATAATAATAATAATATTAATTAATTAATTAATTAATTAATTAATTGGTATGTATATACCGCCTTTCTTGGTCATCAGATTGCTCCTTTAATTCAAGGCGGTTTACATAGGCAGGCATTTTCTAAACTGCAAGGGTTTTTACAAATCACAAACAAAGTTCTAATCTTTCAAGAACAATTACCTACAGATGACACTTTTATCATCCAGTCCTTCTTTCTCGCTGCATGATTGCCTTCCACCGGCTGATAATCTGCTTCTTTGCTCTCACCAAAGAGCAGCTGGCCGTCTAGCACAAGTCCCCCTCTCACAGGCAGCTGAGACGGCTCAGATCTAATCAGCCGCATTCTCGAGGTCTGCCACACATGGAAGTTTCCGGTGGTTTCAAACTAGCGACCTTCGGATTTTATCTTTGGGGAAATTACTGCAGTTTTAACCCTCTCAACCAGACCTTCTGTCCAATAGGATTGGGCTGTAAACTCAGTTACTTCTGACATGCCTCGGCCTGCACTGTTACTGCTCTGAAAATTTATTCTAGGCCAGCGGTTCTCAATGTTTGTCCCCCTTTGTCATTTTGTCCCACTTTGCATGATCCACCTATTGAAAGTAACACCAGAAGTAACTGGCAATGACATTATCACCGACTGCAATGTGGCAAACTCAGCAAGAGGCTCAGTTTTTTTTGTTTTTTGAGAGTGCAAAAAGGGCATGCTGGAGTTCTTCCTGTCAAGCTGAAGCTTAACGAAAGGCCTCCTACTCCTGCTTGTTACATTGCATTACTCACTGCCGGGCCTTAGGGTCCTGGGGGTCCTGTGTGTATCCCCAGACATCCCCTCAAGTACCACCCGTTGTATGACTACCACTGGTTGAGAAACACTGTTTCAAACCTGGTCCACCACACTTAGACCTGTTTTCACCCTCAGGTTTCTCCTGAACTGTTTCTTGATTTTTAACAGTTGTCATGGGCTGTGAGGTGCTTTAGTGAAAAGACCAAAGCAGCGAACAGCCTCAGTGCTTACTTGGTGCTGGCCAGGTGGCCCCACGGAAGGAGCCAAAGCATCCATGCGTCACCACCCACACGCGCCTCCAAAAGAAGACGTTCCAGTCTGCCTAGTTTTGCTCAGCCTTGGCTTAAACCCATCACGTTTTCCAGTTGGCCCCAAGCCATGGTTTTGTTACTTTGCAAAAGCTCCAAACTACTAGCGAGCTGTGTAGTGGCTGCTTCGTGTGTAAGCCTTCCTTTAAGCCTTTCTTTAGATATATTGTGCGCCTTCAAACAGTACTTTTACCATATTTAGACACTGAAAGATGCATAATGCCCTGCAGGAAGCAAGACTGGATGTTACCAAAGCACAAATTACCTGGTTCAGCGCCAGGCTCTGTCAGATCTTGTAGCTTGGCCTGATTCTGGGCCTTTTTCGACCTTCATCTGCTCCACTCTGAGCTTCCCTCAGAGCACAGTCCTAACCTGGAGTTAGGCCAGCACAGTTAGGCCAGCTAAATTTGGCTGGCACCAGGGCCACCGTAAAGCGCGTTTGGACCAATCTCAGAGTAGGGAGGATGGCGCACGTCTGTATGCTGGCCTCTCTGACTCCAAGAGTGGTCCAAATACAGGTTACGACAGTGTTATTCAAACTGTGGGTCAGGACCCACTTGGTGGGTCACGACCTAATGTCAGGTGGGTCACGGAAAGCTGAGAGCAGCCATCTAGGAAACTGCAGACCTTACTCTTGTTATATTCCTTTTTTAAGTGTTAACGTTTTGAATTTTCAAGTGAGGGTTTTTTTTATTTAAAAAATTGTTTTTAGTTCAGTGCTTTTACATAATATTTTGCATTAATCTTGCTTTCTGTCAGGGATGCTTCATGGTTGCCCAATTGCTACAGCCCAAGAATACCAGTTTGCATTCCAGGAGTGTCATTTTATTATGTTACAGTGACAGCATTTCCTGCTTGATGATGTCACTTCCTGCCAAACATCCCTTCCACATTAATAACATCACTTCTAGTGGATCCAACACAAGTGCCATTCTAAAAAGTGGGTCCTGGTCTAAAAAGTTTGAATATCACTGCATTACGGTATCCCTTGCGCCAGCCAAACTGTGCTGGCCTAACTCCAGGTTAGAATTGTGCTCTTAGTTTACTCCCTACCTCCAGCTCATCCGTCACCCCCTTCCTTCCTTGCTCCACAGTTTACCGAGGGTCTGTGGCTCATTCAGATTGCTGGGGCACTTGGGGGCCAATTTACCTTCTGATACTGCCACTGCAAATGACAGTGTCAAAACACTATTTTCCCAGAAGGGTCACAATTGATGTAGCAACCAAGGCTCGAGAAAAATGATGGCAAAAACAAAATACTGTGAGTTAATGCAAAATTGGGCTAATAAAACATTATATTCTGCTCAATTAACAAAATAACCTGAAATTTACCTATTAAAGTGTCTGTGGAGCATCTGTGGACTGTTCTGAGTGCTTCTGACTGTGTTTGTAAGCCTCTATTCCACATGCAGCTTGGCTGTTTTCTTCTCACCGACTGTAGAGTCTTCTGAGCATGCTCAGAAGCTACCAAGGAAAGCTGCATGGAGCCCTATGGAAAGTGAAACTGGGGGCGTAATCTCAATCTGGAGTTAGGCCGGCACAAATCCCTCGTGCCCACCCAGGAGTGTCACAAACAGTGGTGTCATCTACAAATAAGGAACGGGAATGCTGGGCGGGACTTGGGCGGGACTTCTGCGTGATTGGCAGCCTGCCCGTTTCGTTCCGCGGCTGCCCTGGCCTCGGGAGGGCTGCCTCTGGTTTGCGTGCCCACCGCTGCTTGCCCAGGATTCGGCGCGCCTCCCACCTGTCTCCCCCGGTGAGCAGGCACACACACCCCCGAGGCCAGGGCAGCCGCAGAACGGGACGGAGAGGCAGCCAATCACGCGGAAGACCTGCGGAAGTCCCGCCCAGCGTTCCCATTCCTTATTTGTAGATGACACCACTGGTCACAAACCCACTCCCACTATTATTGTACAGATCTAGCTTGCATCAATCAATCAATCAATCAATCCATCCATCCATCCATCCATCCATCCATCCATCCATCCATCCATC
>JAJKFI010025699.1:20113-34482 GCA_029204185.1 Lerista edwardsae | reverse complement strand
GCATGTAGTTACAACCTCATTCTGCCTGCCACTGGCTGTCAAAGGCATCTTCTAATTCTGGCCTAGGGGTGGGTTGCAGGCAGCGGCGTCATGCAGCCAGAACGCTGGGCAGGAGGAACGGGTGAGCGGCAGCCCGCGGGGGCGGGGAAGACGGCAAAACGGACCGGAACGCAACAGGCGGGCTGCCACTCACCCGTTCCTCCTGCCCAGCATTCCGGCTGCATGACGCCGCTGGTTGCAGGACAATTGGAAGATCTCTTCAACCAATTGTGCAATTATCAACAGTGAAATGCTGCCTTTTCTAAATTAAACTACTGTGAAATGAAGAAAGCTCAGGAAGGGCAAGCTATAGTAGAGGTTTTATAAAGTGTGTTTGGACCAGTGTCAGAGACAGGGAGGATGGCGCACATCCAAGTGCCAGCTTCCCTGGCTGTGAGATGGTGATACTGGAAGCAACTTCCTGGCTGAGCACATGCTTAGAGGCATTTCATTGTAAGGATCTCTGCTGTTCTGAGTTACATTTTGCATCTGGCTCTCGCTGGTGGACCTTGAGGAGTTAGCATGAAGTGTGCATCTATCCATGGATAGCTGTGTCTGCCTTTATACTGATTTCACTTAGGGTGCAATCCTAACCTGGAGTTATGCTGGCGTTCCTTGTGCTGGCTCAGGAGTGTCACAAACACACCATCAGGAGAATTTGGACACCCTCAGAGTCCGGGAGGATGGTGCATGTCCATTCCGAGAGTGATGCAAACACGCTTTACGGCGCATTTGTGACACTCCTGGGTCGGCACAAATCCCTTGTGCCAGCCTAACTCCAGGTTAGGATTGCACCCTTAGGTAGGTTGATTATAGAGCACTCCCAGAAAATGTTTGCCAGAAAACGCAAACATAAAATGATCAGATAAATTCAGTAAATTTAGCCCTCTCCAACAATTGTGCCAATTATATTATTTCTTCATTCTTGGGGAACTGTGTAACTGTGTGTCTTGTGCCTGTTAATTGTTAAAACGTTTCCCATTTTGAAGCTACCAGGTGAATCCGAAGCTCATTTTCTTTTCTCTTGTCTATTTAAAAGTAATCTTCAGAAATATTTGTTGAATGGACCAGAAAGTGGCTATCTATACTTTAAAGGGCAAATGAAATAAAGATGAGATGGGCATTTTCAGTGGAAAAACTCTGATTTTTATTTCTCTGAATTTTGTTGGAGGAAACTGGAGCACTGTTTGTTTGTAGATTCCTTGAATTCCTTGGAGGCAGCATACAAATGTCAGAACCAAACAAATTCCTTAGCGCTTTGAAAAACACAGGGTGTCTCCAGAAAACGTACACACGCTTTATGGTGTCAAATTTATTGTGCTGTAATACGTACGTATACATTAATGCTAAAATTCACATATATTGTGCATATAGTATACACAGAATCGCTTGGCCCAGATGAGTGAATTACACCAAGTCTTCAAAGTGTTCCCCATTGGCATCTATACACTGCTGACATTGTTATCTGGGGCCCCATTGTTATCTGTTGGTATGGTTCCATGCATCTCTTCAATTGCTTCCCTTAGATGTTCCGGGGCTGCAGGTTTTCATACTGTGAAGCATATCTGAATTAGGGCTCATGAAAATGTGCAGAGGCGTACCTAGCAGAGGCGGATCTACAGGGAGGGCAAAGCTCTAAGTGTTGCAAGAAGCCTCACCCTGTCATGTAAATCCCCCCTCTCCCTTGCTGCTGTAGCCAGTAAGCAACGCCAAGATGTTGCTTTTCCCGTGAGGATTGGCTACAACGGTGCAGGAGAGGAGTGATTTCCACTGCAAGGTAAGGCTTCTTGCAAAACTTAGAGCTTTGCCCTCCCTTAGATCTGCTTCTGGTACCTAGAGGGGGATCACGGAGCCATTCCCAGAGTCTAGAGCAAAACGGAGACTACGCTGGCGCCGAATGGCTCCAAAGAGGAAGGGGAGCAGCTGCTTGCAAAACTTAGTGCTGTGATCCCCCTCTAGGTATCTCTCTGAAAATGTGCGCATATTTGTTTAAAACTCTGTATAAGCAGCACCTCCAGGCTGCACCCTTTGCAGTTTGTGGCTTGGGCCAGGAATGCTGTCACCTTACCTTCTTTGTCCCCATTACAGTTTGTCAGAAGCAGAATCTGTTGGTCTGTTCTCTGTTGCACTGCCCAGCTGGAGTAATCCCTAGAGTGGCTCTTCCTAGGGGCTTCTAAGGTACCGTCTTACGACAAAAACCACCACATTCAATTCCTCAATTTTTTAGAACAGAAAGAATGAGGGAGGGGGAGGACCCCAAGCATCTGCTGCACCTTTTAAATTCCAGAGATATGTGTAATGGGCTGTATGGTTGTCTACCAATTCAGGCTGGCATCGCCTCTGTGTTGCTTATTAGCATGGGCTGCTGTGGACTGCCATCCCTAACCTTACCCAGGGTCACTTTCTCAGGGCCTTACCCAAGCAGTACACCCCTTTGCATTAGAAAGCCTTTTTTGGCAAAGGGTGGAAGACAGAAATAAGGTCTTAACTGTTCCCCAGACAGAAATAACACACATACCAGTTGTGATGGGAAACACAACATTCTTCCTGTCGGGCTTAATTAAACACTGTGCAAGCTGTGGTTGAGTAGATACATTGTCCCTTTTTTTGCAGAAAATGCGGTTTCGCCCTGAACGCTCCATGGGATGCCACAGGCTGGGGACACCTGTCTTCCTAAGATGGTATCCTGGCTTCAGTAGTTCTGGGCTTTGTCAATGGCCAAGGTTTTCTTGGACTGTACCATTTCAGGTTGCCAGGAAAGGGGTTGCATCTTGGGGAAAAAATATTTTCATACAGAAAAATAGTATGTCAGGAGAAGCACGTCAATCGGAACACTTTCCCAGACAGGACAGTTTACTATATGAAGGAGGGTCCCCCCCCCAATACTGAAGCATTCACCTCGGGCGCAATCCTAACCTGGAGTTTAGGCCGGCACAGTTAGGCCAGCAAAGTTTGGATGGCTCAAGGGTCACCGTAAAATGTGTTTGGACTACTTTTGGAGTCAGACAGGATGGTGCATGTCTGTCTGCTGGCCTCTCTGAGTCCAAGAGTGGTCCAAACATACACTATGGTGTCCCTTTGCTGGTCTAACTGTGCCAGCCTAACTCCAGGTTAGGATTGCGCTCTTAGATAGTCCCCTTCCCTACTTGCAGCCTAACAGTGGTATAGTCTAGGAAAAGTGTGACCACTCTATTTGGCTGACTGTTAAAGAAGTTCTTTCCCGGGCATAGGAAGAGGAAAGAGGGAGAGACAGGCATTTAAAGAATAAAGAAGCACCTCATACTTAGTATAATAGGAAGTTATTTCTAAGGCCCTCTCATTTAGAAGTCTTCACCTTTTTTAAAGCCAGAAACCCATTTCTTCAGGAAAACCAAATCTAGGATTTTCAAGAGTCCAGAAGAGCCAAGAAAACCCAATCTTATGGTTTTCCCCGCCATTGCATGGGACTGCCCCAAAATGGTGCCTGCTGCATGCTATAGTTGCATGCTACTGCGGAGGCTGTGGGCGCAATCCTAACCAACTTTCCAGCACTGACATAGCAGTGCCAATGGGGCATGTGCTGCATCCTGCAGTGGAGTAGTAGTCACAGAGGCCTCCTCAAGGTAAGGGAATGTGTGCTCCCTCACCTCGGATCTGCATTGCCCTTACCCCAGAACTGGAAAGTTGGTTAGGATTGTGCCCTGTGATTGTTCCCTTACCTTCTTCCCATAAGCCTCCCGATCGCCAATAGGTCTCCTCGGATCTGCACTAGCTCTGTAGACGTCACAGGACCAAGGAGACCAAGAGGGCCATGCGGCTCACTCCAGACGGGATGGTATCCTGGGCAAGTCCCCTGTGCTGGCTGCCACTCTCCATTGTACCACATTCCACCCTCCCAGCTGACTTTCCATCACTGGCAAGCATTCTCTCCCCACCACTGTGCACTGGGCCTCCGCGGCAACTTTGCCGGCAGTCTGGGACCATGTGGCTATGCGCACTTCCAGTTTGACACCTACGACAGCCTAAAGTGCAGCAGAAGCATGCAGTTGTCTTGGCTGCAGGGTTTTGTGAAGTGAACGAAGTGGTAAGGTAGTTGGATTTTGCAGCTGGTCCTCATTCCAGCTTTCTCCTGGACTCTTCAGTCAATTCTATACAGCTCCCATTATTTATTCTCTTTACTTGTTCTTTTCCTGCCACGGTTTGTCTGCTATGCCATTCATGAGTGCCATCACTCCTGCTCCTCCCATTTCCAGGTGCATCATTCAATGTTCACTCCTGTCCCCGTGTGCAGAGGCGGATCTACAGGGAGGGCAAAGCCCTAAGTGTTGCAAGAAGCCTTACCCTCTCATGTAAATCCCTCCTCTCCCTTGCTGCTGTAGCCAGTAAGCAACGCCAAGATGTTGCTGTTCCCTGTGAGGATTGGCTAAAACGGTGCTGGAGAGGAGTGATTTCCACTGCAGGGTAAGGCTTCTTGCAAAACTTAGAGCTTTGCCCTCACTTAGATCTGCCTCTGCCCGTGTGCCATTTTTGTGGCTGTTGCTTTGTCTAGATTCTTTTTGACCAGCGCTTGTCACAGTGTGCTCCTAGCCATTGTTTTCTATTTAGAAAACTATCCAGGCACAGCTGCAAATAAAACCTTTTTCACGAGCAACTGAAAGTCAGACAACGCTGCTTTCAGAACCATCCCTTAACAAGCAGATGCAAGGCGAGAGGGCTTGATTAAGGAAGGAACTGCTGGCTCCAAAGAGCGAGTTAGACATCTGCATGCAGATCTTCAGGAGGGCTGTTGACATCACACTCAGGTCATACTGTCAGTTTCCCCAGATATGCAACACGGGGGCAGCCATGTCAGGGCAACCTGTGCAGAGTCCGTTTCCATCGTTGTTTTATGTGAATGGAGTTCTCTTAAGATGACGTGGGTGTTGCTTAAGAATGCTCTGTGCTCCTCGCTTATCCTCGGATATCCTCGTCGTAAACACCCACATAGCACAACAAAAGCTTCAATCAGGACATGCATGCAGGGAGTCAGCTCCGTCCATAAATATTGCATATTCCCCGCATTCCTGGGTTGTGTGCAGAAACATTGCAAGAGAACTATGTTATGTAAAACGTTTGCCTTTAAGATGGCAGTCCCTGTACATTTTTGTGAGTTAAAAGTACAGTAAACAAATACAGGCATGCCCTGGTATCCACTGATCCACTAATGCCCTGGTATCCACGGTTTCAGTTATCCACGGATACTATAGATACTGGGATCCCTATTAAAAAGATAGGGGAACATTACCAAATTCTTTTTTTTTTTACCTTGTTGCAGCAAAACCAGCGATGTTCCCCTATCTCGGAAAAAGCTTTCCCAGTATCCACGGTTTTGGGTATCCACAGGGAGGTCCGGAATGGAACCCCAGTGGATACTGGGCATGCCTGTACAGGATTGGGCTGGGTAAGAATGATGATGCATTTATTTCATAATGAATTTATACTCCGCCGTTTAGCCCCCCAAATGGCCTAAAAGGTGTCTGAAAAGAATTTAATGAATTAAAATATTGTTTCATGCAGTTATAAATATGGTTAGCATTTGAAGCTTAACAGCATAATCCCTTTATATGAGATTATATGTTTATATCGCCTAGTTGTCAGAGGGACTGTTGTGCACAATCCTATGGGCCTTTTACGAAAATGCATCTCCTGATACGCTGCTGTAAAAGGCCTAGCAACCGTGTAAAATCATGTTGCTACTGGGCCAGTTGTAGGCACGGCTGTGCCCAATCAGATAAGTATGTCAGGGAAGTAGGGAGGAGGACAGGGAGGACTTGCGGGTGGAGGGAGGGGCAGCATTGTCATTCAGCCGGAACGCTGGGCGGGAGGCACGGGTGAGGGGGGGTGGGGGCGGGGGCGGGGAAGACTGCGAAACGGACCAGAACGCAACGGGCGGGCTGCCGTTCACCCGTTCCTCCCGCCCAGCGTTCCGGCTGAATGACAACGCTGGGGAGGGGGTATATCCTGGTGGCAGTCGCATGCCAGGATCCTGTCCCCTCTTTCTAATCCATCCTGACACTTTCCTCTCCTTGGATTTACACCAGCTACATACCTGCAGTGAGTCCAAGGAGACATACCGCTGTTTTGTCTTCTGGTTTGCACACACACATGCAAACACACCAGCACGCTATGGAGTGGTGGGGAATAGAATTAGGTTGCAGGATCCATTAATTTCAATGGGATTTGTGGATTTCAATTAGTTGTGGCTAGGTTTTGCTTGATTTTAAAACCTTTTGTACTGCTTGAACTGTAAGGCTTGGGGGTGGAGGGGAAGGGGTTGACGCAGCATTTTATCCTTCCTGAGTCACTTGTGCATTCTGTATAAGAAAATACAGAAAGTGCTGTTTGAAGTAGGGCTGGGATTGGGCAGGGTTCCATCCCACTTCTTTCCAGACTAAAACCACCCAATATCTTTTTCAACTGATGGAACTGCGTCTGTCTCGTCTAATTTGAAACAGAACCAGCTCACTTCCTTTGTACTCCCACTTCAAGCACTCTAAAAAGTTACCAATCATTGCAACTAATAAGTTTGCAAAGGTCTCCTGACTGCTGATCTAATTCCAGTCTCTGCATTGATTTTCCCCCCTAAGGGCCTTGAGTGTGGAATTCAGAACTGTTTAGCGACTTCTCTTATTCATAACCTTTAAAAGGGAAAATGTTCCCCATTACAAGGGGTTCCTATGGCAACCACAAAGTTGTGTGGTTACAAATGCTTGCGTACACTTTTTTTTTCTCCTTGAAGTCTCTTCTTAGCTTGCTATGCGTTATGCAGGAAAGTCTTTACAATTTGAAGACTCGGCCCAGTTAAGCGAACGTCAAATATTAAATGCTCTGAACTCAGGCCTGTAGGCCTGTTGAACTGAAGCAGCTTCTTGATTGAAAGCCAAAAACTGAATTGCAGTTGACGACTTTTTGAATCCTGATACGTTTTTCTAACTCAGGTAGAATAACTCCACCAGCATTAAGTTCATAGATTTTAATTATCTCCTGTGTTCCCTTCTCCTCACCTCCTGTAATTATGAAGTAGCAGGACATTCCTATTCTTTATTGAGTTTCATGCTCCAAGTGGAAACTTGTATAAGCCCATTTTCCAGGGAAGAGCTTATAAACTTCCTGGTTTTGATGCCTGCCTAGATCTGCAAAATAAAAGGCTTGTTGTGAAACTGGCAGGGTATAGGACAGTGATGGCAAACCTATGACATGCGTGTCAAAGGTGACATGCCATGATCTTTTGGGTGACACACCAGCATTTGCCAACACCCAACAACAACTGAGTTTGTTTTTGCAATGATTTGATTTTTTGTAATGATTGGATCTTTTATATAATGCGTAGCCCCACAAATGGTTTGACTGTATTTTTTTTGGATAAAGGAATATGTAAATAATTGTTTCTCTTTTGTTGGGGGTGGGGAGTGACCAGTGGTGTCATTCAAATGATTTAGGAACAGGAACTCACTTTCGATTGGCACTTGTCGGGAACCCGGAACCAGCCACGGAGCCCGTTAGGATCCGGAACGCCCGTTCTGGTCCGTTCCCCCTGAATGACATCACTGGGAGTGACACGCCAGCAGAGTCATTTTAAACCCTGACTAACAGAGTCATGTTAGGCATTTCTGACACTGCAGACCCAAAAGGTTTGCCATCACTGGTATAGGACATGACTGATGGTGGGCCGTGTGCAGTCCCCTCACCCCCAGCCAGGGATCTCTCCAACGGTATCTCTCTCCAACCCCAACCCAATCCTAAGCTGTGCTAGAACAGGCAGGCCTGTATCCAGCGCAAGGTCGGAGGTGGCTGCAATGCCACTTGGAGCAAGGGGGATTCATTTCCCTTCCTCCATGTCACACAGCAGCCACCTCAATAGGCCTACTCAGATCTGTGCCAGCACAGGTTTGAGTGGCCCGAAAAAGCATCCCAGTATCCATGGAATCCGTGGATAACTGAAACCATGGATACTGGATCAGGGATTTGGATCTGGCCTAGGTAACCCATGCTGGTCCCACCCCCCCTCTGCAGGCTGGTCTGCCCACTAGCCGACCCTCTCTTGCTCCGATCCACCTTCATTTTGTCCTCCCCTTGTCCACACTCAAACCCCGCACTGCCACCCTCAGCTGACGCTTGCTTACCAGCACGCATCCTTCTGCCGGCCTCTCTTACTCCTAAGGAGGCGGAAACTTACCATACGGCACGCTTGAAACACTCCTGGGTCGGTGCAAGGGATTTGCGCCAGTCCAAAGAGCACTCAGGATTACGCTCTGTATCTCTCAGGTTAACAGGATTGATGTGAGGATGAAATGGCATGGTAAAGCAAAGACAGAATCTTGAGATCCTTAGAGAATGGCAGGGTTTAAACTGAATAGACAAGTACCAAATAAAAGTTTTTGACACGTTTTTGGTATATTTTAAAGGTGAGGGTCAAACGAGGAATGGGCTGTATAGAGCGTATGAGAGTTTGGGGGGTTGACCTTCATTTGGATTTCCTTTAACCGGCATAGAAAAAAAGAGTGAAGGCATCTAGTGGGGTGTGCAGTCCATTTCAGCATCAGGTTGCTTGGGGCTCTGGGGCAATGCCCTGCGCTGGACCTTTCATAGTGTCCCCTTCCTGCCCCCGATGACATCCTGCATTGGGTACTGTCACCAGTCTGACCTCCTGATCAGGACTCCCATGGATCAAATTCATTTCTGCCATGAACTTGCTGCGGGACGTAGGAAAGCCCTTCCTTCCAGCCACAACTCCATAGTGGTTCACAAACTGTGGGTCAGGACCCACCAGGGGATTGCGAGCCAATTTCAGGTGGGTCGTGAAGCACCTAGCCATATTGAAAACATGGTTAGATGGGATGCTGGAAAGGGGAAGGGCTGTGTGGGTGTTTTGCTTGTGTCGAGGTTGTAAATAGGCTTTTTTTCCATTTCTGATTCACTTTTGCTATTGGAAAATAGCTGAGAAAGAACCCAGCTTATTGCTGCATTCTCGGGAAAGCAGCAGGCTCTGGCATCACAGCATTTCTGGCCATGACATCACCTCTGGTGGGTCCCGGACAGATTGCCATTCTAAAAAGTGAGTCTTTGTGCTAAAAGGCTTGAGAACCACTTTGTTTGAATGTCGTGTGAAATTTGCTTCCAGCCCCCACTTCCCAATTATCTGAAATCTGACAAGCACTGGACCAAACGATGTTTTCTCTCTTATTCTCATACTAATATTGGTTCCCTTATTTTTATTCTGAAACCTTTGTTTTTATGACCTTGTCAGTGATTACAGGCATGCCCTGGTATCCGCTAGGGATCCATTCCAGACCCCTCTAGGGATACCTGAAACTGTGGATGCCTTTTTAAAGATAGGGGAACATCAGTGGTTTTTCAGCAACAAGGTAAAAAAGAGAGATTTGTTTAAAAGATGTTCCCCTATCTTTTTAATAGGCATCCCAGTATCCATGGAATCCGTGGATAACTGAAACCATGGATACTGGATCAGAGGATACATGGGCACACCTGTAATAAAGCACAAGCAATATTCATCGAACTAAGTTAATATTGCTTTTGATTAAAAAAAAAATAGGCTGTTGTTAAATGTTGTGAATAAGCATTTTGTCAGTAGAGGCGGGCCGTGAGACAATGCCTAGCTAGTTTGCCTGGACTTGACAAAATTAGCAAAAGTTGTGGTCCAAAGATTTCCTTGAATGGGAGCCACTCAAGAAGGGTGCAGGGTGATTCTTCCCTGGCCCTTTGAGTTTGTAAGTAAAACAAAGGGGGAGCAAGAGAGAGAGGGAGGGGGAGAGGGAGAGGGAGGGAGGCAAGAATAGATGGTAAAGCAAAGAGATAGCCAAGAGCCAAGGCACAATGATCTCAAGAAGGGAAGTAACCTGTCATTTCCCATTACAATAGTATGTTGCTTAATTCAGTCCAAATGTTCAATAAATATGTTCAATATGTTAATAAATAAAGCAAATATGACAAAGTGAATACTGTGGCAGTTTGCTAACTGGCCATAAAACTCCAGTGATGGTTCCTCCAAAATTAGACAGAATCTAGATAGTTCTTCATGCCTGAAACTTCTCGCTCATCAGAGAAACAGGGCATGAGCACATCACAATACAATAAATCTTTGAAATTAGGAAATTGTTGTTTTCGGCTAACAGATCGAGGAAGTTGAGTTCCCCTGAGCCCCATAGCAGCTGTTGCCGAGTGTGGCTGGAAAAAAAAATGTAAATGTAAAATGGTTCAAGGGTTAATGAGTTTTCTCCATGACTTACTTGTGTGACTATGATGTTTCAGTTGCAGAGCATGGAATAATCATCTAGGTTGAATCTAGGTCATCTTCTGGAGGAAAGTGCAGTAATAGCAATAAGAAGTTGGTTGAGGGCCCAATCCTGCCCAACTTTCAAGCACTGATGCAGCGACAGTGCAGCCCCAAGATAAGGGAACCAAAGTTCCTTTACCTTGAGGAGGCATCCGTGGCTGTCCCCCAATGCATGATGCAGCACATGCAGGATGCATCAGTCCTGGAAAGTTAGGATTGGGCCCTGAGACTTTAATTACAGGGGGAAAAAGAAGAAATAACTGTGAAAGAAACTTTTCAGGGCAGGTGGCAAAGTCAGGACTCATGTGCTGATTGACTCATATGGCTTCTTTGTATCATTGCTCATGTGAAATAGGAATCTAAGGACAAAACTGCCCAGTGACACAAAATATCATTACGACCAGTGGTGTCATCTACTCACCAGTAGACGGTACGCTGGGCGGGACTTAGCGTGATCGACAGTCCGTCCACTCAGTTCCGCTTTCTTCGCGCTCCCCGCGCGGCTTTCCCTCGCCTCGGAGGGGGCGCCTGCTCGCCCAGGCACCCAGCGCGCCCCCCACCCATCCTCCCGGGGGAGTTACAGCTAGTGCCGTTTCCTCCAAAGAGCAGCCAGCACGCTGGGGGGCAGTTTGAGATCCCCTGCTGCAGGTTTTTTCCCATGTTAATTTTAATAAAGTGACCCATTATCCCGAGCCTGTGTCCGGAGTCTTTATTCAGAGTTGTAAGGGTAAAGGAACTGGAATCTAGATCTCCTTGATGCAGTTTCCACTCAATAACCACTGGATTGCATTAGCTATCAATGAATGACTCCTGTACAAGTTTATAGCAGATAATGAACCTTTGAGGAAGGTGGTTTAGACCAGAGGTCTCCAAATAATAGCACGGGGGCCAAATCTGGTCCACCACAAGATTTTATCTGGCCCTCAGCTACTTAAAATATTTGACATTTTTTCTAACTGTACATGATTTCTCAGTTTAAGCATGGCTTTTTTTTAAATAAATATCACATTTCTCTTTTGTTCTGAATCATATCATACAGATTACAAAAACAGTGAAACTTAGAGCGCAATCCTAAACTGAGTTAGGCCGGCATAAGATAAACCAACAAAGTGTGGCTGGCACAAGGGACACTGTGAAGTATGTTTGAACCACTCTCAGAGTCAGAGAGGCCGACACACAGACGTGAGCCATCCTCCCTGACTCCGAGAATAGTCCGAACATGCTTTATGGTGGCCCTTGTGCTGGCCAAACTTTGCTGGCTTAGCTTATGCAGGCCTAACCCCAGTTTAGGACTGTGCTCTTAGTCATTTATTTAAATTTCATTCATTCATTCATAAAAGTGTTTTTTTTCCCTGCAAACAGAGGCGTACCAGGGTGAAACCGCGCCCATGGCACATAACGTCATGACGTCACAACACCGTTTTCTCCACCGTGGTTCGGCCAACTTTGGCCAAGCCATGGCAGAAAGAAGCTGCACACACCCCTCGGCCCTAGCGGCAGTTTTGCCCGACGGGAGGCCAAGGGAAGCCTCGTGCGTCTGTGGTTCCAGCCAGGGTGAGCACGGTTTCCCCCAGCCTCCCATCAGGCAGATTTGCCCAGTCGCAGGTCAGGAGAAACCATGTGCCTCCCCGGGGAGCCTCGGACGCACACGGCTTCCCTTGGTTTTGCCTGACTGCCGGCTAAGCCACGCATCTCCCTGGCTGGAGCTGGGGAGCACGTAGCTTCACCTGGCTGGCGATCGGCAAAACTGCCTCGGGAGGCCGAGGAAAACCGTGCGCGCCCCAGCTGGAGCCATGGACACACGCAGCTTTCCTCGGTTTTGCCCAATTGCCGGCCAGGAGAAGCCGTGCCCCTCCCTGGCTCGGCAAGCTGGAGGCGCGCAGCTTCTCTCGGCTGCGGCTCTGGGGCATTGTGCCGGGGGGGGGGGGGCTGAGGCCAATCGGTGCCCCCTTGGTAAACAGTGCCCATTGCTCTTGCCCCCCCATGCAATACCCTAAATAGGCCTGCAAAAATGTGAAAAATATTTGAATTGGCGAAAAGTTTGGAGACTCCTGGTTTATAGACTTCTAATTGTGAGTTTATCAAATTGTATGTTTTATCAAGCATTTTAATTTCTCACTGTATCTGTTTCTAATGTGTTGTCCCAAAAGGCAGGCAGTGAAGAGGATAAATAAAAGACTGCAGCCAAATTAGTGTAGCTGGTACAATCCAGGGGGAACCTCTCCTCTGCAAATGAAAAATGGAATGAATGGGAATTGCGCAAGAGTACCCTGCAACCTTCATTCATTTATTTAATAAACAATACATCTCAATGGGAAATGACATGATCCCTTCCCATTGGACTGTGCACTCATGTATGTGTGTTACTCTACACGGGAATTTTTAGAGACAAGGGCTCATCTTTAATTGTTACTAAGGAAATGTTTTGGTTTTTTAAAAAGTCTTTACTCAAATCACTTTTCTAATTAGAGAAACTCATTCAAAGAAAGCCCTTCATGGTTGACAGAATAATAGAAGATGGTAAATCTGCTGTGCTGTTTGTTGTGGCTTCAGATCAGCAAGGTCAAATGTGACTACTGCTGATTCAGATTCAGAAAGAAAAGTACTATATAACAGTGGTTCTCCAACCTTTCAGACCAGGACCCACATTTTAGAATGGCACTCATATTGGGACCCACCGGAAATGATGTCATTAACCTAGAAGGGATGTAATGGCAGGAAGTGACATCCTCAAGCAGGAAGTGCTGTCATTGTAGCATAATAAAATGACACTCTTGAAATGCAAATTGGCATTCTTGGTTTGCAGCAATTGTACAACCATGAAACATCCCTGGCAGTAAACAGGATTAGGACAAAATATTATGTAAAAGGACTAAACTAAAAACAATTTTAAAAATCCTCACTTTGAAAATTAAAACTGTCAATACTTAGAACAGGTATATAGCAGGAGTAAGCTCTGCACCTTCCAAGATGGCTTCTCCCAGCTCTTCGTGACCCACCTGATATCATGTCGCGACCCACCAAGTGGATCCCAATCCACTGTTTGAATAACACTGCACATAATCTTCTTATGTAACTCTTCTTATGTAAAGCTAGGCTTGAGAGAACATTCACGTATTGAGTTCCACATCTGGAATCTGAAGTGGCGTGGTCTAGCCAGCTGACTCTGCCCATTTGAACTCTCCCCTTCCAGAGGGAATCCTCCTACCTCAGGGCATTTGAATTGGGTTGAGGCTTCACCCAGGGCATATCTTACTGTCCGTTCAGGCAAGGTGGCACCTTGGATTCTCTATGCCACCCACTAAATGTTCAGTAACATCTGAGGACAGACACGATTGTGGCGATTTCTGCAATAATAGGTCCAGTAGGAAATGAAAGGATTGATACAGGATAGTGAGGCTCTTGGCAGTGGTGGACCTGGGGGCAAAGGGGGCAAATGCCTCAGGCCCTGGGCTGCACTGGGCTTGGGGGTCAGTGATGCAATACATGCCCCCTAACTGCTGTTCGTTGGCTTTCCACCACCACCGCCTGGCGCGAAGCAGCTCTGAGTCACGGAGCAGGCAAGTGCCACTTGGAACAGCACAGAGTCTTTTCCATGTAGACATGACTATCCCTTTGTTAATCTCCACTTTCCGTGGAATTGCAGCTGGAAACCTGCGACTGTCCAGTGGTATCGCTAAGGCATCTGCTCCCCCCCACACCCGGTCAAAAAAGATTTTGTAGCTCCCCCTATGATGAAATCAAATGTAATTTATTGAGTAAATAAATAAATAAATAAATAAATAAATAAATAAATAAATAGGGGCTTTTTTGTGTTAGTTGGCCATAACGTTTGATCGAGTACAGTTGATCCGACACAGTTGGTTTCTTTACATCCTGCAATAAATTACCTTTCCAATGATACGTAAGATCAGCGGCGTCATTCAGCCGGAACGCTGGGCGGGAGGAACGTGTGAGCGGCAGCCCGCCCGTTGCGTACCGCTCCGTTTCGCCATCTTCCCCGCCCCCACGGGGAAGA
>JAJKFI010025699.1:0-10072 GCA_029204185.1 Lerista edwardsae | reverse complement strand
CGCCATTACGCAACGGGAGGCAGCGAGCACGCTGCCGATCACCACGGAAACCCTCCCAGCAAGCGAAGAAACTCCGCCCAGCGAACCGGTAGGCTGACACCACTGGCTGTAACTCTTAGCTGTGGTCTCAGGCTAGTAGCAGAGGCTGTGTGCCTTGTTGCCTTGGCATGTAAGCAGAGGCGGAGAAAGGGTGTAGCCCGGGATGGCGCAAGCCATGGGCGCCGGCAGTGGCAGGGCGGCGGGGCGCCATTGCGCGGAGTCCGCGGACTAACCCGCATGCTGTCTGGCCTGTCCGCCCAACCTGGCTTCCGTTCTGCTCCAAAATTGAGCTAATCCGGGTGCAGGGAGGCGTGGCGGGGCGACGCATGGGGGCAGGGCGACGTGCTGGGGACACGGTTTTGTCGCCCTGCCATGGGCGCACTCGGGGCTCCGTTCGTCCCTGCATGTAAGCGCTGAAGGTCACACTCGGCTAAAAGTTCACAGCTCATATGGGCCCTAGGCTAGTTATAGGGCATATGAGCCTGTGAATTACAGGCCCCACCAATCCTGGAGCCGGCCCTACCTCCCAGTAGCCCACCATAGGCAGGAGCTGCATTGATTCACTTCCTGCTCAGTGGAACAAGGAATGGATTATTCACCTTTTTAGTGTGCTCCTCATGTGATTTTCTCTGAACCAGAAGCGCTGAACATCCTGTTTCATTCACAGGGACTGTACGTTTGTTTGCACAGCCCCTTTAAAAAAAGGGGGAAGTGCCTTGCCGCTCCCGCGCAAGTTAGAATTGTGCCCCTTGTCAGTTTCCACTGTCCAGGAATTGGGAGCTTTGCTGTTTCACATTTCTAACACTGTTCATTTTTCCTTGTCAAATTTCATGTTGCTACTGTCTGCCAATGTTCTAGCTTGAGGTCATTTGAACCTTTAACCTGAAATGCTGAAATATTTGCAGCTCGTCCCAGTGTTATAGTGTTTGTATCCAATACATGTCAAATGGATTGCAATTCGCCTTGGTTGTTTTGCTGCCCCCCCCTTGTTTTTCACCAATAACTAGAACATTAGACCTCCATAAGTACTGAAATATGATAGTGGGTTATTCTGAGATGTGTCCTGCTTAGATCCTCAAGCCAGATTCCGTGATCTGGCTTTGCTGACCCAACAGCTTTCAGATTATCCCTAATTTTTTGGAATGCTTTTTTGTAGTCTTACCCATAAGAACATTTGCCAGATTTTTCATTATAGCATTCCTTCTACTTCTGGAGGACAGTTCAAAAGCAAATGGTTTTCAGTTTAATTTTGCACATCTTTTTTAAAATCAAATTTCCCAAGACTATGTTGGAACTTTGCATCAGCTATAAATAGTCAACTGTGTGTTTGCTAGGAGATTAATGTGGTGTGTCCTGCAAAGGAAAGAACTGTGGGCCACACCAGAAATGCACCCATTTGCATTAGTAAGAGAGGTGAATTCATTATTGAAAGTGCTAACAAAAAACCCTTTGGTGGTTGGGCAAAGTGTTCTTATTTGGATAGCATCATTTCCCATGACTGGTTTCTTCACTGAAAATTACTCCCTGAGATCAATGGAGGCTACTCACTGACTCTATCATTCACATGACAGACGTGTGGCAAGCTGCAAGAAGTGTGTATGGCTTACCATTTTGTGAATGACCAAATGGACAAACTAGCCAGCACTGCTCACTTGGGGGCACCCTCAGTATATAGGCTGCAATACTATGTATACTTCCTTGGGAGTATGCCCCATTGAACACAATGAGGGCGCAATCCTAAACTGAGTTAGGCTGGCATAAGCTAATCCAGCAACGTTTGGCTGGCACAAGGGCCACCGTAAAGTATGTTTGGACAACTCTCGGAGTCAGAGAGGCCAGCACACAGAGGTGAGCCATCCTCCCTGACTCCGGGAGTGGTCCAAACATGTTTGTGCTGGCCAAACTTTGCTGGCTTCGCTTATGCCGGCCTAACTCCAGTTTAGGATTGTGCTCGGAGATTTACTTGTGAATAGACATGCATAGGATTGTGCTGTGAGTAACAGAACAGTTAACATTATTTTTGAAAGCACACTTTTATACCATAGAACCACTGATTAAAACTTGCCAATGCCAGTTATCCTCAAAAACGGTAGTTGATTGATTCATTGATTCTGAGTACAACCCCAGGCATGCCTACTCAGAAGAAAATCTCATTGAGTTCCGTGGGCTTTACCTGCAGATAGGTGTATATATTGCAGGCTCAATTAATTAAAATTGCAGCCTCAGTTAATTAAACATTGCAGACTTGGTGTTATCATGCTTGTTTTGCCAAAAGACAAATCTGATCTCACCAATATAGTATTCGGCTATTTTATTTTTATTGAAGATTAAGCTGGAACTCTTAAACAATAGAACTCAGTTGGCTTCAGTAATCTGTTCCCGGTCCTCCCGCGGATACCAGTGTCTGCGGATAATCTGCAGGGCCTCTTGGATGTGACCGCAAGTATTTTCTTATTGTGTCTGGGGGTGTTCTGAGGCATGGGGAGTGCCCTCCAAATAAAATGCCTTTGGTAGGCTTTCTGAGGCCCGAAGAGGTCTTCACGATGTGGAGTCTGCACCCGAATTAAGTCAACAGATGCAAAACCCACAGATAAGGAGGGCCAACTGTAATCAATTTTATGCATGCAGTTTCTAAACAAGCAATTATTCTTATGCATATAATCCTATGCATATTTGCTCAGAAGTGAGTCCCAATGAGCAGTAACATAGCAAGCAGGGGTCATGGGCGGTGTGCCCCAGGATGTGACGAGCACACAGGCCAAGCCTCTGCCAAGCAGAGGCCTGTGTCACGTTCGGTGGCAAAAGGGCCCTCTTGCTTGCCCTTGTGCTTGCCTCCCACTGCAGGATGCAGCGTATGCCCCTTTGGCACAGTTGCATCAGCACTGTTGGAGAGGATTGGGCTCTCAGTTTGTCTCTGATTCAGGGTGAATTCCTCACCTGGAGTTAGATCGGCGCAGTATGTTTACTACAGTGAAGTATATTTGGACCACTCTTGGAATCAGGGAGGCCAGCACACAGACATGCACCATCGTCCCTGGGAGTGGCTCAAACATGCTTCGTGGTGGCCCTTGTGCCAGCCAAACTTTGCTGGCCTAACTGTGTTGGCCTGACTCCAGGTAAGGGTTGTGCCCTCAGTTGAATCTGAATGCCGTGTTCCTTTTTAGGATTGGGGTTTGGGAGAAGGTGTAACTTGTCCAAAAGCCATCAGACTATAGAGAGTTGCTAATGTGTTGGCTGGGCACAGGCAGTTAAGGAAAGAGTACGTGGGAGGGTGTTAATGGCAGAGAAAAGTATTCTCTGGAAAAGAGATCAGGAAGGGAAAAGGACACTTAACTCCTGCTTTCTTTGTTTGCACTTCCACTATAATGTGTGAAATGCTGCTGATGGGAAATCCTGCATTTTCCCTGCAATAAGATGAAGATATATTTCACACGCAGGAATGCACTCAGTGGAAAGGAATACAGTGGAAAGGCATGACCGCTGTCTTCCTACACTTTTCCATGTGTCATTCAAACATTGTCCTCATCCTATTATTTGTCCATTATGTAAATAGTCAACTAGGGTATATGCCTACTATTCAGAGCTCACTATCCAATGTACTGTATTTTAGGCTGGTCTTCTAGATACCTTTATGGAATGCTACCCCTTCATATCTATACCGGAGAGTCAAAGTGTTGTAGTGACAAGAGTATTTCACCAGGATTGGGGAGATTCAGGGTCAAATCCCCACCCAGACACAAAGCTTATTGCATGACCTTGAGCCAATCACTCTTCTCAGGGCCAGCATATTCCCCCGTGTGAGCAGAACACTCTGTTTCATGGGGGAGCCTGTTGTCACTGTAGCGTGTCTTGAACCATGCCACGCCCAGCCACTTCTGCCCAGAAATCTGGGCACATGGCATGCTGGGGCGCTTCAATGCAGAAGCGCCTGGCTGCAGTGCTGTTTTGGGGGGCACGGCTGCAGAAACGGACTGCAGAAACAGCTCTCCAGTGGAACAATATGCTGTACTGGAGCCAGGGACCATGTTTCTAGTGTTTTAAAGGCATCTAGGGCAGATCCCATCACACTTCCTGTGGCAAGGAGTTCCACAGATTAATTACCTGCTGGGTAAAAAAGTATTTCCTTTTATCTGTTCTCTCCCAACACTCAATTTTAATGGATGTCCCGGGGTTTGGTGGTGGGTGAGAAGTAAAAGAGCATCCCTATATTCACTCTATCCATCTCTGCATAATTATGTACTCTCAATCATGTCCCCCCTCAAGCGCCTTTTTTCTGTACCGAAGACCCTCAAATGCTCTATTAGCCTTTCCTCAAAAGGGATGTGCCTCAACCCAGTAATCATTTTGGTTGCTCTCTTCGGCAGCTTTTCCAGTTCCAGGCGGAGGATGACCAGGGATTTGGCCCTTTTGTGGCAGCCTGGAACACCTGTTCAAGAGCCATGGGCCTAAAGCCCCTTATGAGTTTTAGGTGTCAAGTGACAATTGTTTTTAGTTGTCCATGCTTAAGAACAGCAAACTATACTATTTTATCTCTGCTGGTTGCTTTTCATTCTAAAATATTATTATTCTCCTCTTTCATTGCAGTGAATTCTGTGTTTTAATGCTTTAATTGATTTTTATTTTGTAAATCAATGCGCTTCTATTTTGATTTCATTTGTAAGCTGCTTTGAAAGCATTTAATTTAAAATAGGATAAGAACGTTTAAAATAAATGAATGAATTAAAATGTAGGAACAAAGGTAGGAAAAGATGCTCCTTAATCTTGCAAAGCACTTTGAGAACTGCACTCATACTGTCCCACTTGCATTCATAGATTTATTGAGCTTGACACTCGTGTGTCTGCCACTTTCTGAATTATTTGTGAGAAGGAGCTGTATAGTAGTATTTTGCAGACAATGACCTTCTGAATAAAATATGAACATTAAAAAAGTCAAAAGGCTGCCACCGTGACACATTACAATTTGCCCTGGTGTTTGAGGATGGGGCAGTTCTGAAATAAAGCTGCCTTGGATTTCCTTAGGGGGGGAAAGGTGGGATAAAAATATGGTAAAATGGATGGATGGATGAATGGATGGATGGATGGATGGATGAATCTATATATTCAGAAACTCAGGGCACAATCCTAACTAACTTTCCAGCACCAGGGTAAGGGCAATGCAGCTCCAAAGTAAGGAACAAACATTCCCTTACTTTGAGGAGGCCTCCATGACTGCCCCCCAACTGCAGGATGCAGCACATGCCCCCATTGGCACAGCTATGTCAGTGCTGGAAAATTGGTCAGAATTGCACCCTCAGCCCCTTACAGTGCAATCATACACCTGTAATTCTAAGAGTCTACTCAGAAGCAACAGCTGACTCCTATGGGCTTGTGGCGCTGGTGGAACCCATGTTCCACGGCTGCTAAGTCCCTTATGGCTGCTGTAAATGGCACTCTGGCAGCGTGTGGCACCAGTGGCAAGGCCAGTGCCACCCCATGCCTGGCAGAAGTGTGCGCTTGGACCTCTTGAGGAAGGTAGGATGTTACGTGAGACAAGAGGCGATGGGGGGGCAGAATAAGGGCAGGGAGGCTGTGGATCTGGCAGTGATGGCATGTGCCAAATGCCATCCCCTCTGTGGGCAGTCTCCCAACCCCCTCGGACATGCCCCCTACACCGCTTACCCTGCCATACACTGCAGTCTGAAATGGTACCATCCGTGCGACCTCGTTTCTGTCTCATTCCGCTGCACTTTTATGATAAACGGACAGGCGTGATCAACACGCATTAACAAGCTTACGGTGATAACGTGCTTGTGATGATGTCCCTGCCTTTAAAAGTTGATCTTTTAAAAAATTGCATCACTCTCTTTTTTCCAAAAGTGAAAGGCTCGGTTCGCTGAAATACCAAGAGAGAAGCATTGTAGAATATGACCCAAGAAAAGAGAAAAGACAGGCATTCTTCACAGACATGAAATGGAAATGAGGCCCTTAAGGGCTCCTCTTTTGTATGAGTGACTAGTTCCTTCGCTGTCCCTCCCCCCACTACCCAGATGTGCCTTTAATGGGAAGCATGTTCGGTGATGTAAAAAAAAATTGAAGCGGATGCAGAGGAACATTCCATGTGAAGTGGTGCTCTAAGAAACAGAACTCTCTCTCTCTGATTAACCGTGAGTTCTAATGAGATGGCACTTCATGAAATAGTGATGTTGATGGCGGTTTCCAAGTGTATGTTCCATCGTGGACATCTGCGTCATGCTAAGACAAGACTGATGTGCCCGTTGCATTATTAATCACAAGGAATGGCATTCTGAAGTGAGCTGTCTCTTTGCCCTATATATTTTCTACCGCAGTGACAGCACAGTTCTGTGCATGTCTACTCAGCCGTAAGCCCCACCTCAGTTTGCTGTTTGAATCAAGAAATTTTGGAAAACAAATCACCAAAAAAACAAACACACCCCACACTCTTAGCCCGATCCTATTCTTTCCCCCCTTCGCCAACACAGTGATGCCAAAATGGCTACCGCTGCATCCTACAGGGGGTGTCATGGTGGTCTCCTCTGGGGTTAAGTCTCCACAGCATGGGGAGTCCACTCAGGCATGCACTAGCTGGGGCAGCTCTGCATGGACCCATGCCATGAAATTGGATCCAGGAAGGGGGCTAGGATTCAGCAGCTGCTGCTGCAACCACTGAACCCAACCTCTTCCCGGACCTGATCCACCCTCCTCCATGCCTTGTTGCTGCTCTGTTCTGCCCTTCCCCCACCCCAGTCTGCCTCCCTCCTCATCCTACCTGACTCAGCAAGTTGCTTGCGATCTAGTGACATTTGCAAGAAGGCTCTGGTCTTCCCACTGGCACCACTGTACTCTGCATGCTGCTGGATTATTTTTCACAACCGCCATAACTGACAGTCACCACCAGTGGAAAGTGCATTCGTTCCACTGCTAGCTAGGCCCAATAATAATAATAATAATAATAATAATAATATTAATTAATTAATTAATTAATTAATTAATTGGTATGTATATACCGCCTTTCTTGGTCATCAGATTGCTCCTTTAATTCAAGGCGGTTTACATAGGCAGGCATTTTCTAAACTGCAAGGGTTTTTACAAATCACAAACAAAGTTCTAATCTTTCAAGAACAATTACCTACAGATGACACTTTTATCATCCAGTCCTTCTTTCTCGCTGCATGATTGCCTTCCACCGGCTGATAATCTGCTTCTTTGCTCTCACCAAAGAGCAGCTGGCCGTCTAGCACAAGTCCCCCTCTCACAGGCAGCTGAGACGGCTCAGATCTAATCAGCCGCATTCTCGAGGTCTGCCACACATGGAAGTTTCCGGTGGTTTCAAACTAGCGACCTTCGGATTTTATCTTTGGGGAAATTACTGCAGTTTTAACCCTCTCAACCAGACCTTCTGTCCAATAGGATTGGGCTGTAAACTCAGTTACTTCTGACATGCCTCGGCCTGCACTGTTACTGCTCTGAAAATTTATTCTAGGCCAGCGGTTCTCAATGTTTGTCCCCCTTTGTCATTTTGTCCCACTTTGCATGATCCACCTATTGAAAGTAACACCAGAAGTAACTGGCAATGACATTATCACCGACTGCAATGTGGCAAACTCAGCAAGAGGCTCAGTTTTTTTTGTTTTTTGAGAGTGCAAAAAGGGCATGCTGGAGTTCTTCCTGTCAAGCTGAAGCTTAACGAAAGGCCTCCTACTCCTGCTTGTTACATTGCATTACTCACTGCCGGGCCTTAGGGTCCTGGGGGTCCTGTGTGTATCCCCAGACATCCCCTCAAGTACCACCCGTTGTATGACTACCACTGGTTGAGAAACACTGTTTCAAACCTGGTCCACCACACTTAGACCTGTTTTCACCCTCAGGTTTCTCCTGAACTGTTTCTTGATTTTTAACAGTTGTCATGGGCTGTGAGGTGCTTTAGTGAAAAGACCAAAGCAGCGAACAGCCTCAGTGCTTACTTGGTGCTGGCCAGGTGGCCCCACGGAAGGAGCCAAAGCATCCATGCGTCACCACCCACACGCGCCTCCAAAAGAAGACGTTCCAGTCTGCCTAGTTTTGCTCAGCCTTGGCTTAAACCCATCACGTTTTCCAGTTGGCCCCAAGCCATGGTTTTGTTACTTTGCAAAAGCTCCAAACTACTAGCGAGCTGTGTAGTGGCTGCTTCGTGTGTAAGCCTTCCTTTAAGCCTTTCTTTAGATATATTGTGCGCCTTCAAACAGTACTTTTACCATATTTAGACACTGAAAGATGCATAATGCCCTGCAGGAAGCAAGACTGGATGTTACCAAAGCACAAATTACCTGGTTCAGCGCCAGGCTCTGTCAGATCTTGTAGCTTGGCCTGATTCTGGGCCTTTTTCGACCTTCATCTGCTCCACTCTGAGCTTCCCTCAGAGCACAGTCCTAACCTGGAGTTAGGCCAGCACAGTTAGGCCAGCTAAATTTGGCTGGCACCAGGGCCACCGTAAAGCGCGTTTGGACCAATCTCAGAGTAGGGAGGATGGCGCACGTCTGTATGCTGGCCTCTCTGACTCCAAGAGTGGTCCAAATACAGGTTACGACAGTGTTATTCAAACTGTGGGTCAGGACCCACTTGGTGGGTCACGACCTAATGTCAGGTGGGTCACGGAAAGCTGAGAGCAGCCATCTAGGAAACTGCAGACCTTACTCTTGTTATATTCCTTTTTTAAGTGTTAACGTTTTGAATTTTCAAGTGAGGGTTTTTTTTATTTAAAAAATTGTTTTTAGTTCAGTGCTTTTACATAATATTTTGCATTAATCTTGCTTTCTGTCAGGGATGCTTCATGGTTGCCCAATTGCTACAGCCCAAGAATACCAGTTTGCATTCCAGGAGTGTCATTTTATTATGTTACAGTGACAGCATTTCCTGCTTGATGATGTCACTTCCTGCCAAACATCCCTTCCACATTAATAACATCACTTCTAGTGGATCCAACACAAGTGCCATTCTAAAAAGTGGGTCCTGGTCTAAAAAGTTTGAATATCACTGCATTACGGTATCCCTTGCGCCAGCCAAACTGTGCTGGCCTAACTCCAGGTTAGAATTGTGCTCTTAGTTTACTCCCTACCTCCAGCTCATCCGTCACCCCCTTCCTTCCTTGCTCCACAGTTTACCGAGGGTCTGTGGCTCATTCAGATTGCTGGGGCACTTGGGGGCCAATTTACCTTCTGATACTGCCACTGCAAATGACAGTGTCAAAACACTATTTTCCCAGAAGGGTCACAATTGATGTAGCAACCAAGGCTCGAGAAAAATGATGGCAAAAACAAAATACTGTGAGTTAATGCAAAATTGGGCTAATAAAACATTATATTCTGCTCAATTAACAAAATAACCTGAAATTTACCTATTAAAGTGTCTGTGGAGCATCTGTGGACTGTTCTGAGTGCTTCTGACTGTGTTTGTAAGCCTCTATTCCACATGCAGCTTGGCTGTTTTCTTCTCACCGACTGTAGAGTCTTCTGAGCATGCTCAGAAGCTACCAAGGAAAGCTGCATGGAGCCCTATGGAAAGTGAAACTGGGGGCGTAATCTCAATCTGGAGTTAGGCCGGCACAAATCCCTCGTGCCCACCCAGGAGTGTCACAAACAGTGGTGTCATCTACAAATAAGGAACGGGAATGCTGGGCGGGACTTGGGCGGGACTTCTGCGTGATTGGCAGCCTGCCCGTTTCGTTCCGCGGCTGCCCTGGCCTCGGGAGGGCTGCCTCTGGTTTGCGTGCCCACCGCTGCTTGCCCAGGATTCGGCGCGCCTCCCACCTGTCTCCCCCGGTGAGCAGGCACACACACCCCCGAGGCCAGGGCAGCCGCAGAACGGGACGGAGAGGCAGCCAATCACGCGGAAGACCTGCGGAAGTCCCGCCCAGCGTTCCCATTCCTTATTTGTAGATGACACCACTGGTCACAAACCCACTCCCACTATTATTGTACAGATCTAGCTTGCATCAATCAATCAATCAATCAATCCATCCATCCATCCATCCATCCATCCATCCATCCATCCATCCATC
>JAJKFI010025698.1:0-18215 GCA_029204185.1 Lerista edwardsae | reverse complement strand
ATCCATCCATCCATCCATCCATCCATCCATCCATCCATCCATCCATCCATCCATCCATCCATCCATCAATCAATCAACAGGTACTTATATACCGCTTTTCAACACAAAGTTCACAAAGCGGTTTATAGGCAAATAGTAAGTTAAATGGTTCCCTGTCCTAAAAGGCTCACAATCTAAAAAAAAAAAAAAAGATTGTGCATGCTGTTGTGCTTCCAAAATTTATAATATCCAAGCTGGATTACCACAGTGTGTGACCACATGGGGCTGATTTTGGAAACTGTTTAGAACCTTTAGCTTGTCCGGATGGTTAACTGTGCTGCATTATTGGAATTGTGTCTCACCTATACTTTAAGAACTTCACTTTCTCTAATCTGTTTTCTAGCACAATTCAATGTGCTAAAGTCGTAAAGTCTTAAATGGTCTTGGACCACATTCCATGAAGGGCCTCTTGCTCCCATATGAATCTGCCTCCCAATTCAGTTCAAAAACATCTCTAGTTGCCCCATCTTCATTTTCAGTAGTAATTGTTGGGGATGTCAGCTCTCTCTCTCTCTCTCGCTCTCTCTCTCTCTCTCATTTGTAGGCAATGATTATAATAACATGTTTGTCAAATCAAAGTTTTATAGCTTCGTAGAAGTATATTCTTCTTATTAGAAAATGTGAATGATGAGTAACAAGGAAACACAGCACAATGAACATCACTCTCCATCTCAGCCCCAGGGACACATCTGGGAACAACTATATAAACTGAACTGAGCTTCAAAATCCATAAATGGAACCCTGTCTTCTTGTGTTGTTTTGTGAATGATGGACAATATCCTGGATTTTATGCCTGTTTCTAAGGGACCCACAATACCACACTTATCTTAGAATTTGTATCTGCTGCTTTTAGTTTTTGTTACTGATTTGCATTTTGAAGTGTATTGGGTATATTTTTATGTTGTTGGCTGCCTTGGGCTCTGTGTTGCCAGAGAGGCAGGATATACATTTGTGAATGAATGAGTGAATGAAATAAGAACAGTACTGAGCCAGCAGATCCATGATCAGATCTCCTGATTAAAAAATACAATATGATTAATCACTTTGATGGGTGTTCTGATTTTTATTAGAGCCACAACACTGGGATGGAATTAACCCTTTCTCCCTGTTTCTAATATCAAAATTGTGCTTCCTCCCAGCTGCTTTTAGCTCTGCTGGGGGGAAATGACAGGCATGATATATATACCTGTAGTTTTTTCAGCAGTGAAGCCAATGGCAACTCTATGTATAAGGGACACAGGAATGGCAAGGGAGATAAACTGTTAAACTGAGTGCAGTTCAGGCGCCCAGCATCTGCTTTTAACAAATGATAGAAATCCATGAGATCCAACCACACCTCCAAGGTGTGTGTCATTTATTCGGCCCTTATTGTAGCTAATTTCTGTAAATTATGGTGGTGCAGTCCAATCCTGACCTGCACTGGAGTGGCCTATGCCATGTCCTGCACAGGTTGGGATGTGTTGAAAAGTGGTATATAAATTTTTTTGACTGACTGACTGACTGACTGATTAGGAGCAGGCTGGAGATTTCCTTGGGGCAAGGCAGTATTTTCGTCCTTACTCTAAGGGCGCCATCCTAAGGTGCCCATCTTGCCAATGCTACATCAGAGCATCGGCATGACACGTGTAGCGCTGACGCTCAAACAGTAGGACCGGCGCTGACTGCAGCGCCAGTCCTGTTGCTCCCACGTTAAACCTCCCTCACGTGTCCAGACAGACACGGGATTGGCGGGCGGGCGGGAGGTTGGGGGCGGGACATGGGCGGACTCCAGATTTGGCCATAAGGCCAAATCCTAAGCTCCAGCCTCCCCTCCCCAGCTTAGCATATGGTGCTGCCCATCTGGCCTCGCCATTCTGACACTGGGTAGGATTGTACTGCCATTCACTGGTTCAAGTAGAAGCAGTTCTGTGTAAAGCTGCCAGATGCGGAAGGAAGTATAGGACACGGTGGATGCCTTCACCACCAATACTGCCCCCTCCCAGGCCTGATCTACCTCATTCCGCCCCTCCCCTGTTCCACTCTTCCCCGCCTCCTCCCAGCTCGGCAGAGTGCTTGCCTCTGCCAGCGGCCTTTCCTCTGGATACAGCACCGGCAGGCAAGCGTGTGATTTGTGAAATAGCCAAATTGTTACTAAATGTGCGCAAAAGGCTATCATCATTTACCAGCAAAGTGCTCATGAGTATGCTGTGCTTATGAATATGATGGACTGTATTTATTTTTTGCCACAAAAGTGAATGACTCTTAAGGTGTAATCCTAAAGTGAGTTAGGCCGGCATAAACTAAGCCAACAAAGTTTGGCCAGCACAAGGGACACCATAAAGCATTTTTGGACCACTCTCGGAGTCAGAGAGGCCAGCACACAGACATGCACCACTCCAGTTTAGGATTGCGCTCTAATTCTTTTTAATGGAGAATGGCAAAATGTCTACAATACTTGGGGGTTCACCTGTATTTGGGGAGAGGTGGGGTCAATCTTTCTCCTGCCTCAAAGGTGTACCTAACTGTATACTGGTTATAATTGTATACTAGTTATATTCTCCAGCAGAAGTCAATACATAACATTCATTTCTATGGGGGAGCAAAAAAAAAGAGCAGCATTTATTGGACTCATGGTTGAAATGGAAGTAAACTTGTCTGGCTTCAGACTTGTCAGTGTTGGGGAAAAGGTTTTGTCTTTACTGTCCTCCTAATTGCATAGCCCTAATATAAAAACTCTCATTATGGTCACTGCTGACTCCAAAGAGATGTATGCAGAGTCCCCTGGAGAAATGTCAGTGGTTTTCTCAAAAGTCTTTTGGCATCCCTCATGATTCTCCATCGCTTTCCTTGACATTGCAGTGTGACCCAAGTAGGGACCTCCAAATTTGGCCTTGGGGAAAAAATGTGGTAGGATACCTGCTTCTGTGGAACAAGGAGAACAAGAAGGCAGCCCCTTGCCGTGCTAATGTGGCAGCATCTCCCTAGTTTGCTGTTCAGTGGACCTGGGGGTGGGTGGGTGGGTTTCTGTACAACACACACACAGATGCACTGTCCCCTTGCTGTGCCTTGCTTTGCGTGTGTGTGCACGCATTCATGCATGCGCAGCCCTCTACAGCAGTGGAGAGTGCACTGAACCAGAAGCCCAGTGGGACAAAGAGACATACCAGTAAAGCAGTATTTATTGAAGGCTAGTAATATGCTCAGCAGGCCTGACTGGTTGGGACTGAGGGTGTACTCAGTATCAATGGTAGGGCTATGCTACCAGCACTAAAAGTGCGTTAACTACCAGTATATCCTGGTAGTTCTTGTGTTCTCCCAAATCTACTACCATTTATTTATGTAAAATATTGGTGTCTTGCCTTTCCTCTTCCACAAGAGCTCATAGCTATGTGTGTGTGAGGGCACAGTCCTACGCCCGACGTCCAGCTGGCCGTAGTTGCTAGCACTGGCCAAACGTCTGCAGCGCTGACACGAGAGCGCCAACTGGCACCCTCACGTTAGCGCTGGTGCCGTTGGACTGAGGCTAGCAGCAGCCCTTGCGCCAGCCGAGTCGGCCTTGCTGTTCCAGCACAAGTTAGGATTGCAGCCTGAGAGAGGTGAGCCTGTAGTATGATTACTTGATCACCCAGTTAATTCATAGTCTAGCAGTCACTTAAATGCTCACTCCCTGAGGCTGCAATCCTAGGCATACTTCCTTGGGAGTCAGCCTAACTGAACACAATTGGACCTGCTTCTGAGGAGACGCACCTGGGATTGTGCTATAAGCATAGTGAATAACGTTTAGATTTAAGACTGGTGGGAACCTCCATTTTACAGATATACACTCCTTAATGTAAGCACTGCTGCAACTATGCGCACAATCGCTTGTGCTTACATAGCTGTGCCAGTTATCTCAGGGTCAATAGATATGCGTGGCACTGTCTGGGGAGTGCCTACTCCTACTCCTGCACCTACTCCTGCCCCAGTGCCTTTATCAGAAAAGTGTGAGTGTGCAAAGGACCCTTCTTGTCATTGGTTTTTTTTTTATAAAAAGAAATTGATGTTAAACGGGAGCTTGGTTACTAATCCTACTTCATAACACTTCTTCTCACTTTCAAGTGCTGCCGTTATCCCAGGTTAGAGGGCTGGCAGCACAGGGTGAGCCTTCTCTGTAGTGGTGCAACAACTATGGAATTCCCTACCTGGGGGAACTTAAAACTACCCCCTTCCTCCTGGTCTTTCGGCTAGGGCTCCAAACCCTTTTTGTTCCGTCTTGTGTTTGGGCGAAGTGTCCTTGTCTGCCCCGTACCACTACTAACAAAAGTAGCAGTGCTTTTGTTTAAAATAGTTGTCCTCTCTTACCATTGGTTGTTTTACCCTTATTATGATTTTCATTATGAGCGACATCTAGGTTAGATTAATGTAATGCAGTCTACGTGGTGCTGCCTCTGAGGACGGTCTGGAAACTGCAGCTAGTGCTGAATGTGGCTGCCCATGGGGTTGCTGGGGCTCATTGGTTCAACTCAGTTGGGCCACTGCTTTGGCTGCTGCCAGTTCATTTCTGGGCTGAATTCAAAGTGCTAGTTTTGACTTTTAAAACATAAGAACATAAGAAGAGCCCTGCTGGATCAGGCCACAGGCCCATCTAGTCCAGCTTCCTGTATCTCACAGCAGCCTACCAGGTGCCCCAGGGAGGCATGAGTCAACAAGATGCTTGGATCCTGTTGCCACTTCCTTGCACCTGGCACTCTGAAGTAGCCTACTACTAATGTAAGGAGGTGCACAACCTATCATGGCCTATAACCCACAATGGACTTTTCCTCCAGAAATCTGTCCGATCCCCTTTTAAAGGCACCTAAGCCAGATGCCATCACCACCTCCTGTGGCAAAGAGTTCCATAGCTTAATTACCCGCTGGGGGAAAAAGTATTTCCTTTTATCTGTTACTCTCCCAACCCTCAGTTTTAGCGGATGCCCCCTGGTTCTGGTATTGTGAGAGAGAGAGAAGAACATCCCTCTATCGACTCTATCCATTCCATGCATAATTTTGTATGTCTCAATCATGTCCCACCTCAGGCGCCTTTTTTCTAACCTTTTACAGCTCAGGACAAGGGGATTAGAGGGACCTCCTTTGTCCGTATAAACCTACCCGTCCTCTCCGGTCATCTGAAGGGGCCCTTCTATCTGTGCTGCCACCAGAAGAGGTCGGGGGTGGCGGCGGCTAGGAACAGGGCCTTCTTGGTGGTGGCGCCTCGCTTATGGAATTCCTTTCCCCTGGAATTGTAAATGGCTCCCTCCTTGCAGACCTTTCAGTGGGGCCTTAAGACCTTTTTATTTGTGAAAACTTTTACTGACACTGTGGGCTGGTGTTTTTATTGAGCTGTATTTTAATATTGGGGTCCAGGGTGCTTGCTTTGTTTTAAGCTTTTTTAAAAATTATAACTGTATTTATGTTTTTAAATTGTTAGCCACCTTGGGTCTCCCTTAGTGTGGTAGAAAGGCAGGATAGAAATGCAGTAAATATATACATAAATACAATATATGGCATACTTAGTCTGGAATTGTAAGCTGGCTTGGGTATTTGTCCCGGCATACAGAAGGCGGAATATCAATCGATCGATCGATCGATTATTTGGTGCCTTGTCACAACTTTTTGTGACCCTGCATCGTGAAGACCAATTTGTACTGTCTTGCAACACCACAGACGGGGCATGAGGAAAAGTGAGAGGGACTGCTCCACTTCTGCAGCCAGCTCAACCTGCCTTTGCGTACCTCCTCCATCTTTTCTGTGCTACTGGTTTGAAACAGAGAAGGAGAGTGGGCCGGAACAAGGAAGTCAGGTGAAACGTCCCCTTTTGTAAGTGAGGCGGTGCTTCTCCTGTATTCCTTTCTCCAGCCTGTGAAGATGGAGGAGGAAAAGCATAAAAGGGGGTGAGCAGATTCGCTGAGGGGCCTCTTCCAGCACTATTGCCAAAGATTGTGGCAGTGGAGCTGGAGGAGGGTGGGAGGAGGTGGCCACAGATGCTGCAGCAGGGTTCCTGCCACCTCCTGTCATCACCTTTACCACTCCTCCATTTCCAGTTTCTCTGAACTGGGCTGGTGGAAGGGATGCGACCAGCTCGGAGGAAACAGCACATCAATAAGCAAAAAGGTGTGCGTGTGTGTGTGTGTGTGCGCGCGTGTGTGCGTGTGCGCACTCATGCACTGCATGATGCTGGCAGGGGGAACAAATTGGTGGGATGGAGTAAGGTGGCACATCAGTCACCATTGTGGGTGGCAGATCCACTTGAGATGCCCCTGGCCACGTGTCATGACATTGCTCTGTCTTATCCGTTATCTGGAACAAACACCTGTATCCTATCATCTTATGGGTTGACACGCTGCTTCCCATGATGAGGTCATCTGGGCTGAGTCTCAGAGGTGTTCTGCATGTTCAAGGTCTACAGCAATAGGTGGGGCTTAAATTGGCAAAATTTGGAACAGCGTCATTTGTTTTGAAAATGGGACTTGTAGCATTTTTCAAAACGTTACCTCAAGCCCATAAAATAGGCTGGGGAAAAACATATTGTAATTATGCTGCCAGATAATTATTCTGTGTTGCCAGGCCTTGCAGGAAGCTGAGGTGGACCGAGTGAGGTGGGGGAAGAGCGCAAGAAGGGCAGGTCAGGGTTCCCCCTGTGGCTGGTCTCCTCAGGTTGCAGGGGCCTCCGAGAACTAGGGAGGAAGGGCTTGTACATCACCCTGACCCAGTGGCGTTATTCACCAAGTATGCTGGGCAGGACTTACCTTTGAGCGGCAGTCCGCCCGTTGCGTCACGCCGTGTTCTGCCGCTTTCCCGCCTGCCCCGGCGGGCGGGAAAGCGGAGGAACGCGGCGTGACGCAACGGGCGGACTGCCGCTCAAAGGTAAGTCCCGCCCAGCGTACTGGTGAATAACGCCACTGCCCTGACCTCTCGCCATGGATTGGGTCAGCTGGGCTTCACTGGGGTTTCTGACATGCTTGTGCTCACAGTGGCCCTGTCAGCCTGTCTCTCTCTCACTCACTCCTCCTCCTCCTCCTCTTCCTCCTCATTGTCTGGGTACAGGGTTTTCAAGTCCCACTGCCTTCCCTGCACCACTCCTTGTACTGACCTTCTTCTTCCCCTCCCAAAAGGGTGTCCATCACCATGGCAACTGGGAAATTCGGCGCACTCCATGCACACTGCTGTAGACACTGTCACATGGCCTCGTGCTGCCACATCAGGCTGGGCAACTGGCCAATGGCTTGTTGTTCACAGGACCACACCTCCCTCAAAATTCCATTCTCTGTGTTATCCCTAGTGCATTAGCATCCCTTGTATGTATGTCCCTTTGTGTGTTAGCATCCCTAGTACATATATTTTTATTGCTAAATATATTTGTATACTGTTTTTAAGCAAAATATTCATATACTGTTTTTAAGCAAAAAATAAATGGTTCCCTGTCCCAAAAGGGCAAATAGTCTCTGGAAAAGGCACTATGATGGGGTTAAGAGGGACAATTGTGCCCCACCCCTGCTCAATAGAAGAGGAATATTAAGAAATGCTTTTTTGCTGGATTTGTGTTGGTTCAGCTCAAATCCCAGGGATTTAGAGTCATTTTTGCTGCAAAATTCATGTAGGTTAGTCTTCGTTAATGCGCGGCAGCGGTTCACTTCAAGGTCCCTTCAAGGAAAATGCAACGTGGACTATTTTCAATTTTGCTTAAATGTATAAACATGTATATACATGTATAAACATTTAAACGTTATACATATACCCCATTCATACAGCGACCTGAAGAGAGTTCAGTTCCTGGACTAGAGTTCAAATCTGGATTGCAGCTCAACCAGGAAGAATTCTAGGTCCTTTGAATTTTCAGAAGATTTCAAAGTTCCTTCTCTCATTTGTCTTCAGACAACCCTTAGCTCATTTTTATTAAATGTTAAATATAATTATCCTTTTCTAAGCCAGGTCTCATAAAACCTTTTGGTGAAGGAAAGCAGAAGTTGTCATTTTTACTAGGGCTTGGCCTAAGTAGTGGTGTTTTTTTTTTTTCTTTCTTTAAGATCATTTTTTGGTCCGAAGAAAGGCTGGCTATGTTTTAAACACAATGTTCTTTATCTTTGCTCTTGATCAAACTAAAATGAATCTGGCACAGGAACATTCAGTACTGGTTTTCTGCATGTACAACTAGTCACAAACGTCATATTAGAACATGGTATTTTAAGTGCAATATTGTTTAAAAAAGGTCTTGAACTAATTTGTTTATCCGCATTCAAGGAATGCGCGGATTCAAGTAAATGAATTATAAGTGAATGCCTGAAGGAATCTTGATTAACTTTCCCAAGGAAAACCAACGTATCTCAAAGTGTTCTGACAATCCTTTTCTGTTGGCACAACTGTGAGGAGACGGAGCAAAACTACCTTTGACATTTTTGTTTTCAGCAACATAAATGCATTCTGCCACTTCACTCTTTCCACCATTATTTGTTGTTTAAAAACTATGCTGAAATATCGTATTTGTTTCGGCTTGAGCACTGGCAATGTAAAAGAGAGACTGGAGAGACTGGGAATGAATTCAAGTGAAAATGGAAAGGAAGTTTTACAGCAGTGGCGTCATGCAGCCGGAACGCTGGGCGGGAGGAACGGGTGAGTGGCAGCCTGCCCGTCGTGTACCGCTCCTTTTCGCCGTCTTCCCCGCCCCCGCTCACCCGTTCCTCCCGCCCAGCGTTCCGGCTGCATGACGCCGCTGTTTTACAGTACATTGTTTCTGTGGTCTAACGTATGCAATGTAGTTCTACATAATGCTTGCAGATTTTCAGTTGGTTTTGTTGTAATCAGAGCTTCATTGCTTGATGGATTATTTCAATTTAATTTTTGAAAGCAGAATCCTATGAATACTTACTTGGGAATCAATGGTATTGAACAAAATTGGACTTGCCTCTGAGTAGGTATGCTTAGGAATGCACTGTTAAATCACAAAAGCAGCAGTAATATAATAGATCAGCGGTCCTTAAACTGTGGGTCACAAGCCAGTTTTGGTGGATTGAAGCTGGCCTTTGGCAGACTGTGCACAAGGCCTACTGGGGCAATACCGGGACGCTGTAGGATTGGCGTGGCCAGGAGGAATCAAGGCGCAGCACGCCCCAATACTGCCAGCAGCCAGAGGAAGTTACCTACTCCCCCTCCCAGTGAGGCAGGACCTGCTGGATGGTCTGTGGTCCGACAGGGTTTTCACTTGGATGGGTAGCAGGAAGAGGTGGAACACTCTCCCTAGAGGGGAGAGCACAATAGGGGCAGGCCACAGCTTGTGAGCTGTGGGAGTAGCTAGGAGGTTGGGGCTAAAGAGGGGAGAGCAATAGATAGATATGTGGATCGTGATAGATCAGTGTTATTCAAACTAAGGGTCAGGACCCACTTTGTGGGTCACAACCAGATGTCAGGTGGGTTGCAGAAAACGGGGAGCAGCCAACTTGGAAGCTGTAGACCTTGCTCTTGCTATATTCCTTTGGTTAGGCTATATTCCTAACAGTTTGAATATTTCAAGTAAGGAATCTTTTTTTAAAAAAAAATGTTTTTAGTTCAGTGCTTTTACATAATATTTTGCCTTAATCTTGCTTTCTGTCAGGGAAGTTTCATAGCTGTACAATTGTTGCAGTCCAAGAATGCCAATTTGCATTTCAGGAGTGTCATTTTATTATGTTACAATGACAGCATTTCCTGCTTGATGATGTCACTTCCTACTGCAACATCACTTCCAGATTAATGACATCACTTCAGCTGGGTCATGACACAAGTGCCATTCTAAATAGTGGGACCCAGTCTAAAACGTTTGAATACCACTGCTCTAAGCAACTGGTAAATTAAAATATTGCTAGGGAACAAGGATCCACAAGTGAAGATACTGCCACAATAGTTCATGTATCCATGGACAAATGCTCAAAGGACAATAAGAAACCCCAGGGGCTCTTCAGATAGCCAGCAGATATGAATTGAGCATTCGTGATATGGTATCATATAATATATGATATGCCTTGGGCAAGCAGTTTTAGAGTATTTGAGGAATATCCAATCTGCTTACTGTGCATGGACTTGCCAGCAAATAAATACTGAATAGTGAGGTCATGGGATGGTTTTCCAGGCACTCAGTAAATGATGCTGCAGACACTGATGAGAGATCCATGCTAGACAGCTTACAAAAGATTATGCTGCCTGGCAAACAATCAAACAGCATGACTTCGCTGTGACGAGGAGACAGAAGATAGGAACCATTTAGGAGATAACTATAAACCTGCCGAGAATAACTGCTGTCAAATGGACTTAGAAGAGCCAGGAAACCAGCTCTGCAACTAATTGTCTTGCAGAATTGGTTATCATTAGCACTGGTCTGAAATTTCTCTCTTATGTTCTCCTCCTATTTTTCAGGATGCCCCAAGACATTTCTCAGCAATCTGGCAACTGCCAGTTTTCCCAAGAGCCCTCTCTGAATGATGTTGCATTTTGATGAACAGGCCACTTTCTTAGGTGGACAAAATGAGAGATACCAAGGTCAGCCCAATCCTATCCCCCACCACCCTGCATGATGCAGTGGTACCAACTGAGTGCATGCTGAGTGCATGGCCAGGGGAGACAAATAAATGTCTTCATAAGCCATGTGGCTGCCAGTGGGTCTATTTAGCTAGTGTAACTCTGAGCCTCGGGAGCATATTGACCGCACAATCCCTAACTGCCCAGCCCACGTAGGAGTAGTGGTAGCAAAATAGCTGCATCCTACTGGAGCCAGGCATAAGAATATAAGAAAAGCCTTGCTGGATCTGGCCAAGGGCCCATCTAGTCCAGCTTCCTGTATCTCACAGTGGCCCACCAGATGCCTCAGGGAGCACACAAGACACCTGCATTCTGCTGCCACTCCCTTGTATCTGGCATTCTGAGGTAAACTTCTGAGGTAAATAATAACCCAATCTGGGCCTTAAGAACGTACGAAGAGCCCTGCTGGATCAGGCCAAAGGCCCATCTAGTCCAGCTTTCTGTATCTCATAGTGGCCCACCAGATGCCTCAGGGAGCAGGCAAGACAACCAGATACTTGTGTCTCGTTGCCACTCCCCAGCATCTGGCATTCTAAGGTAGCCTATTACCCTTGCTCCAAGGAAGACACCAGTTTAGGATGTTCATTCCCTTCCCCTGGGTAATGGTGCTGGTCCGCCAATGGGCCACGTCAAGTCTGTGCAGGTCACTGCTGGTCCCATCCCGCTCCGTCCTTCCCCCTGTTCCGTTCTGCCCTACCCCTGCGCTGGAATTGCTCACTGCTTGTGGCAGTGAGACTTACCACCCGCCAGCTCCATGTCAGGTCCTCCTGGTGCTGGGCCAGTGCTAGCAGTAAGCCCTTAACATCAGTGGTAGAAGTGCCTTATTACACTTTTGTAATGTCAGTGGGAAGGGCTTACCGCTGGCACTGGATCACGGCGCTGAATTGGACCCGTGAGTCAGGAAAAGGGGATAGGATCTTAGTGTCACTCCTGTTACTGAGATCCGTCCCCAATTTTGGCCCTGATCCTCCCCCAAACTGCCCCACCTCCACCTTACCTGCTCTGGCAGGGTGTCTGATGGCCTCTGGCAGGGCATCTGGGACATCACTATATATGCCACCAGTGGCTCCAAAGCACACTACGCCAGTGCAGTTTTTGCGCTGCCATGAATCATGAGATCTGCTACAATAGGCCCTGAATAGGATTAGGCTGTGTTTCCAGGGGTGGGGCATGAAATTCTTGACATTTCATGAAAGACAACTTACTGCTTGTTACGGCAGCCGTGAGCTTTCTGCATTTTTGAAAAATGATGTTCTGCTGTGCTTCAGTGGGCTGTGGTGACAGCAGAATGGGAAGTTCTGGAGGTATTCCCAAGTGGCCAATTCCATCCCACTGCCTCTTTTTCCAGGAAGTGTTTTCAGAATGATGCTGTGGTATGGCGTATCATCCACCCCACAGCATTCTGTGGAACCTCAAGAGCCTCTTTTCATAAGGACTGTGAAAATGCAATTCTGCTCCTAAATTGCCTAATGGCTATAAAGGTTAATTATCCAAACTGGAAGGTGTCTGGAAGAGGTCTGGAAGGTGTCCGGATTTTTTATTTTTCTGGATATTGGAATAATTGCATAAATATAAGGAGAAAAGCTTCCTCTTGCTCTTTTCACTGTTACCCATTTGGGTGTCTGATGGCCTCTTCATTTCAACAATACACACACCACAGAGCAGGGAATAGAACTTACAGCTTGTATGTGGGAATGGGCACATCACCTTCTTTCTACAGAAAGTTTTTTAAAAGTCTTGGACAAAGATGTCTGGATTTTGGTATAGTCTGGATTTCAGATGTCCAGATAAGGAATTACCTACCTCTATAACTATTCACTTTGTCAAGCAATGGTCTGAAGCCAAAAGAAATGCAGCATTTTATTTTTGTTTCATCTCATTGGGGCCTAGCTCTTGAAATATGTCTGTCTTTGCAGATAATATGTGACTCAGAGCCAGGCTGGCACAGTTAGGCCAGCAATGTTTGGCTGGCATAAGGGACACTAAAGCACGTTTGGACCACTCTCTGAGTCAGGGGGGATGGTGCACATCTGTGTCCTGGCCTCTCTGACTCCAAGAGTGGTCCAAACATACTTTACGGTGTCCCTTGTGCTGGCCAAACTTTACAGGCCTATCTGTGCTGGTCTAACTCCAGGTTAGGATTGTGCTCTCAGTGAATTTAGTTATTCAGTGCTTGTAATAAATTTGCTTTTGTGCTAATACGTTTTGTTTTTCTGAGTACCTACTCAATCTTTGCTTTGGTAGTCTGTGCCTTGTAGCTGACAGCAGCCAAAAGTCATGAGTGGCACATGCAAATTGTAGTATTTTTTAATTAAAAAGTATTTTAATAAAGATAATGAAATTGAAATCTGTTAATGCAAAGGTTGCAATTAAATATTCTGAAAGGAAAGATGTTCCATGTGACTCTAGAGGTCTTCTGCGTTCATTGCAAATTGAGTTTATTTGATAAACAATGCATCAAATGTTGATACTCCTGTCTTTTAAAAAGCATGTTTTCAGCTTGTTCTTTGCTAGAGACATTCTTGAGTCCATCAGGCTGTACAAGTTTATAGCAAGCATTGTCATAAAGAGAACAAAGCCATAAATCTTTTTAAACGTTTCTGGTGCTTACTGGTAAAAAGAACATGCCTATTCAGTTCACTATTGCAATTTGTAATTTAAAGAAACAAAAGATGTCCAGAATTAAAGTTTGCAAAGTATGTAAAAGCAGAATGTTTGAGTTTCCCCCCCCCTTTTGGCTTAGATAAAAATGACATCATTGCATTCCCAGTTAATAATTTATTTACCAAAATGAAACTTTTTAATTGGTCTTTTATAGATGTGCCTGACCCAGCCCTTGATCATGTTGGAAGTGATGTTTTGGTTTCTTAATTTGTCCTCAACATGTTCAAACTGTTCTGAACATGCTTCACCCTATATATCTGACTCATGATATCTGTTGAACTTTGTATAACCTTCAGTACAGGGTGCAATCCTAACCTGGAGTTAGGCCAGCGCAGTTAGGCCAGCAAAATTTGGTTGGTATAAGGGACACCGTAAAGTGCATTCGGACCACTCTCGGAGTCAGGGAGGATGGTGCATATCTGTGTGTTGACATGTTGAACATATCTTTACCCCCTTTGAGGAATCCCTTCTTCCCATATTTTCAATATGGCTGCACTAGGTGCTATGCAACGCCCCTGAAATTGACTCATGACCCACTGGTGGGTTCCAATCCACAGTTGGGAACCACTGGTGTAGCCTATTTGTGGCCATGCCACTGATGTATTTAATGGCACTCTACTTGCTGTTCTTTGCTACTGAGAGAGAACCGTTTTCTCTGTTTTGTCAGTCAATGAGGAAATAGTATTTAGGGACTGAAATTAGTTCAGTCTCTAAGTGTGCAAATACGATCAGCAGACTTCTAGAAAGGTGTAGTAACAGTACATCCAGATAGCATTCTAAGAAGATAACTTTTTTTCAGGTTGTGGATTTATAACTGCACTTCACTTACTGAGTTACACTGTAGTTACATGAGTTTACATAAGGGCCCAATCCTATCCTACTTTCCAGTGCTGATGCAGCCACAATGCAGCCTGAAGCTTTGAGGACGCCTATGCGACTAGGTGCATGCCCCATTAGCATAGCTGCATCAGTGCTGGAAAGTTGGATAGGAGTGAGTCCTAAGCAGTGGTGTCATCCAAATGATTTAGGAACAGGTACTCACTTTTGATTGGCACTTGTTGGGGTCTGCCCACCGGAAGTGACGTCATAAGCCGGAAGTGATGTTGTGGCAGGAAGTGAGGTCATGACAGGAAGTGAGGTCATGATTGTTGCCATGGAGGTGATCGTGTTTGTAATAACTTCAGCTTGTGGTTAGTGTTGATTTAACTTCTATTGCTTTGCTTTCTAGAGATGTGTATATACATATTTTGCTTCAACTCTTCCCTGGTTAAATAGCAGGCTAGACTGTACTAGATTGTCAGCCCTTTTGGGACAGGGAGCCATTTAACTTTAATGTTAAATGCAAGGAGCTGGCAAGGAGCAGGAGAGGGAATGGGCACCCACCGGGCTGCGCGATCACGTGGGCGCCCGACCGAGCGCCGGGCCGGCTGGCAAGGAGCAGGAGGGGGAATGGGCGACCAAAAACAGACCGCGTGGGGGCTGGGGCTGGGGGGAGGCTGCAGGAGGAACAGGGACGCTGGATCTGCACAGCTGGAGGGAGCGGGAGCCCCAGGCAGCCTACCTTCTCACGCTTGCTGCCTTATTCCCGGGTCTCCCTCGCTGCTGCTGCTGCTGCCGCTGCCGCTGCTGCCGCCTCCGGTCTTCTCGCTCCGCTGCTGCCGCTGCTGCTACTGCTGCTGCCACCACCATGCTGCCTGCCTCCTCACAGAAAGTGCAGGCAACGGCTGCGGGCATGCAGTACGCATGCGCAGCTGCTGAGCCAACCAGCCGACGGGGCCAGCTTCGAGTGGGCGGGGCCAGCTCAACTTCTAGGAACCGGTACTCACGTAGTGGTGCGTAGTGGGTGCATGACATCACTTGTCCTAATATAAGCCATATGCCGTACATCAGTTTAAGGGCGCAATCCTAAACTGAGTTAGGCTGGCATAAGCTAAGCCGGCAAAGTTTGGCCAGCACAAGGGCCACCATAAAGCAAGTTTGAACCACTCTTGGAGTCAGAGAGGCCAACACACAGACGTGAGCCATCCTCTGAGAGTAGTCCAAAAACACTTTATGGTGGCCCTTATGCTGGCCAAACTTTGCTGGCTTAGTTTATACCAGCCTAACTCCAGTTTAGGATTGCGCTCTAAAAGACACTGCTACTTGCCCTAGGAGGTCTCCCTCTTAGTGGACACTAAAAAGGTTGTCCTTTGGGGGCAGTGGCAGCTTATGGGGAAGCACTTTCCCCACTGACTTACTATACTGCCCACAGAGATCCTGGCTGCAGCAGCAAGCGATCTGCTCACTGCAACAGTGTCCCCCTCCCCAAGCATTGGGCTCAATATGACAACATAGGCCACACTGGCTTACGGCCAGATCTGCCTCTGAGGGGCAATTTTTGGTGGGAAAATGTCTAGGAATTAAAAGATTAGGGGAGCAATCCTAAACTGAGTTAGGCTGGCCTAAGCTAAGCCAGCAAAGTTTGGCCAGCATAAGGGACACCTTAAAGTATGTTTGGACCACTCTTGGAGTCAGAGAGGCCAGCACACAGACATGATGAGCCATCCTCCCTGACTCCGAGAGTAGTCCGAACACACTTTATGGTGGCCCCTGTGCTGGCCAAACTTTGCTGGTTTAGCTTATGCCAGTTTAAGACTGCGCTCTAAATGTACTTCTGTGCTGTAGTCCCCACTGGATTCTAGATTGTGTCCCCACGTGATGCTATTTTAAGACTTGAAATGCTGTATTTAATGTCTTATTTGGGCCTTATACAGTCTGTACCCAATCAGTTACGTACCAGTGAACTCCTTTGAAATCAAACATGTCCTTCATTTGTACTCCATTTTTTGGGTTACCGCTTGTACCTGAAGACTTTGTAACAGAGGAAGCATTTTAATATTGTATCAGCCTGATCCTTATTCTGTTAATGATAAATGAGATCAGAACTGTGAAGCACAAGATATTGAAAAGGCAGATAGAAATGATTCTGAATCTCTGGTAAACTTTTATTACCAGCATCTGTCCTTGTGGAAGCTTTGGGCTTTCATTTTTCAGTTCTGTTTTGTAGACATGAAATTAATCAACACTTCTTATTAATGTGGATTAATGTCCTATTAATAGAGGTGGGTGAAAATGATTTAATTTTTTCCATGGATTTTGGTGTTTTTCAAAGTTAGAAGTGCAGAAAGCGGTGTTATGTGTTTTTGTTCCAAGGGTACATGTTTATAAAATATAATTGTATTTATAAGTGCTTTCAAAGTGTACCAGGTAGGTGGTATAGTGTCAGCAGATACAGCCATATGCATGTAGAGATGTTATAGAATATTTAGAGGTTAGATAGTGTGTGTGTGTGTGTGTGTGTGTGTGCGCGTGTGCGTGCGTGCGCGCGCGCACACACACACACACTCAGATTTTGGTTTGTTTGTTTTTACAAAAATGAGAAGTGCAGAAAGGAATGTTATATATTTTTATTTCATTATCACTGGAAAAAAAACCCACTTCTACCTATTAATCAATACTTTAAAGCTAAAATTGCTGAAGAGGCTGATTTGGGCTCTCTATCAGTTTTACATTCAAGTGATAATGTCCTGCAATGGTTCTCAAAAGTTTTTGACTGGCTTGACCTACTGGGCCATTGACCAGAGCGCCCCAGTCGGGCTACAATCCTATACATTGTAAATAGTAGTACGTTTTTAGCAAGGATTCAACCGCTCCCCTGGCCGGTTTCCACTGATCCTCATGGAGCCACAGCTCACAGTTTGTGAACCACAGAGTACAGCATACATGAAGCTGGTTTCCTGGTAGTTGTGGATTGCCATCTAGCGGCCATATTGCTACACTGCAGTAGAAAAATCGCAACGTTTCTAGCAAATTACAAATGTTCCTGATGCAATTCTTTTCCTTGTATATTTTCAGTGTTTTTAGTTTAAAATAAGGCAGCTTTGAGGATGGATAGTTGAACTGATGTTCAACCTCTTCAACCTCAGAACAGGGGTCTCCAAGCCCTGGTCTGGGGACCAGATCAACCCTCGGACAGCCTCTATCCGGGCCGCAGCAAGCCTCTGGTCCCCTATGAGTAGGGTTACCAGATACAAACTGGGACAGAGTGCCTATACCTGTAACCATTGAACAGAAGAGGAAATTTTGGCAGGTGCAGCTTTTGAAATCCGCCCATGATTGCCCAAATGCACGCTGCTATACAATGGTTAAAGGTATAGGCACTCTGTCCCAGTTTGTATCTGGTAACCTACCCTACCTATGAGCCTCTGGCCCTACTGACCTTGCTGGCATGGGCTGCACCCTCCAAGCTGTGCTCTGGCTGTTTGTGAAGGGTGTTCTGAGGGCCAGGGAGACCATGAACAGCATCCCTAACCCTCAGGATGCCTCTAAACAACTGACAATAGTCACTTCCTGGTTTTCCCAAAGACCCGGAAGTGACATTTTTAGTCCCTCTGAAGGCTTGGGAGCTGTGCCAGAGAAATTGCCTTCCCATTGCCCTTTCCATCCTCTCATGCCCGTCTCCTTAACTGGGTGCTGCTGGCCTGGGAATCTGCGGGCTCCAGCGTCCGTTCACCGGCCATTCACCGGCCTCCCCACCTCCTGAGTTATTGCAAACGCATTTTACGGCACACTTGCAACACTCCTGGGCAGGCACAGGAGACTTGCGCAGGCCCAAAGAGCACATGGGATTGCGCTCTATGTCTGTCTCATGGTGAGCCTGATGTTTTGTCTTGGCTAAAGTGCTTTTGGAAAAAAAAGGTTCAAAAGCAGCACCTGACTATTCTTGCCGGTGGTGTAACTGCTTTTGCTATAGAAGAAGTGCCAGGGTCCAATTCCCACTTGAGTACACCCCTGGGATGAATATATAGGAATTGATTCGATCCCTTGAAAAAGTAGAGAAAAATAGCTTTCCATGCAATGCAACATTCATGCAAGTGTGTGTGTGTGTGTGTGTGTGTGTGTGTGTGTGTGTGTGTGTGTGTGTGTGTGTG
>JAJKFI010025697.1:0-18218 GCA_029204185.1 Lerista edwardsae | reverse complement strand
ATCCATCCATCCATCCATCCATCCATCCATCCATCCATCCATCCATCCATCCATCCATCCATCCATCAATCAATCAACAGGTACTTATATACCGCTTTTCAACACAAAGTTCACAAAGCGGTTTATAGGCAAATAGTAAGTTAAATGGTTCCCTGTCCTAAAAGGCTCACAATCTAAAAAAAAAAAAAAAAGATTGTGCATGCTGTTGTGCTTCCAAAATTTATAATATCCAAGCTGGATTACCACAGTGTGTGACCACATGGGGCTGATTTTGGAAACTGTTTAGAACCTTTAGCTTGTCCGGATGGTTAACTGTGCTGCATTATTGGAATTGTGTCTCACCTATACTTTAAGAACTTCACTTTCTCTAATCTGTTTTCTAGCACAATTCAATGTGCTAAAGTCGTAAAGTCTTAAATGGTCTTGGACCACATTCCATGAAGGGCCTCTTGCTCCCATATGAATCTGCCTCCCAATTCAGTTCAAAAACATCTCTAGTTGCCCCATCTTCATTTTCAGTAGTAATTGTTGGGGATGTCAGCTCTCTCTCTCTCTCTCGCTCTCTCTCTCTCTCTCATTTGTAGGCAATGATTATAATAACATGTTTGTCAAATCAAAGTTTTATAGCTTCGTAGAAGTATATTCTTCTTATTAGAAAATGTGAATGATGAGTAACAAGGAAACACAGCACAATGAACATCACTCTCCATCTCAGCCCCAGGGACACATCTGGGAACAACTATATAAACTGAACTGAGCTTCAAAATCCATAAATGGAACCCTGTCTTCTTGTGTTGTTTTGTGAATGATGGACAATATCCTGGATTTTATGCCTGTTTCTAAGGGACCCACAATACCACACTTATCTTAGAATTTGTATCTGCTGCTTTTAGTTTTTGTTACTGATTTGCATTTTGAAGTGTATTGGGTATATTTTTATGTTGTTGGCTGCCTTGGGCTCTGTGTTGCCAGAGAGGCAGGATATACATTTGTGAATGAATGAGTGAATGAAATAAGAACAGTACTGAGCCAGCAGATCCATGATCAGATCTCCTGATTAAAAAATACAATATGATTAATCACTTTGATGGGTGTTCTGATTTTTATTAGAGCCACAACACTGGGATGGAATTAACCCTTTCTCCCTGTTTCTAATATCAAAATTGTGCTTCCTCCCAGCTGCTTTTAGCTCTGCTGGGGGGAAATGACAGGCATGATATATATACCTGTAGTTTTTTCAGCAGTGAAGCCAATGGCAACTCTATGTATAAGGGACACAGGAATGGCAAGGGAGATAAACTGTTAAACTGAGTGCAGTTCAGGCGCCCAGCATCTGCTTTTAACAAATGATAGAAATCCATGAGATCCAACCACACCTCCAAGGTGTGTGTCATTTATTCGGCCCTTATTGTAGCTAATTTCTGTAAATTATGGTGGTGCAGTCCAATCCTGACCTGCACTGGAGTGGCCTATGCCATGTCCTGCACAGGTTGGGATGTGTTGAAAAGTGGTATATAAATTTTTTTGACTGACTGACTGACTGACTGATTAGGAGCAGGCTGGAGATTTCCTTGGGGCAAGGCAGTATTTTCGTCCTTACTCTAAGGGCGCCATCCTAAGGTGCCCATCTTGCCAATGCTACATCAGAGCATCGGCATGACACGTGTAGCGCTGACGCTCAAACAGTAGGACCGGCGCTGACTGCAGCGCCAGTCCTGTTGCTCCCACGTTAAACCTCCCTCACGTGTCCAGACAGACACGGGATTGGCGGGCGGGCGGGAGGTTGGGGGCGGGACATGGGCGGACTCCAGATTTGGCCATAAGGCCAAATCCTAAGCTCCAGCCTCCCCTCCCCAGCTTAGCATATGGTGCTGCCCATCTGGCCTCGCCATTCTGACACTGGGTAGGATTGTACTGCCATTCACTGGTTCAAGTAGAAGCAGTTCTGTGTAAAGCTGCCAGATGCGGAAGGAAGTATAGGACACGGTGGATGCCTTCACCACCAATACTGCCCCCTCCCAGGCCTGATCTACCTCATTCCGCCCCTCCCCTGTTCCACTCTTCCCCGCCTCCTCCCAGCTCGGCAGAGTGCTTGCCTCTGCCAGCGGCCTTTCCTCTGGATACAGCACCAGCAGGCAAGCGTGTGATTTGTGAAATAGCCAAATTGTTACTAAATGTGCGCAAAAGGCTATCATCATTTACCAGCAAAGTGCTCATGAGTATGCTGTGCTTATGAATATGATGGACTGTATTTATTTTTTGCCACAAAAGTGAATGACTCTTAAGGTGTAATCCTAAAGTGAGTTAGGCCGGCATAAACTAAGCCAACAAAGTTTGGCCAGCACAAGGGACACCATAAAGCATTTTTGGACCACTCTCGGAGTCAGAGAGGCCAGCACACAGACATGCACCACTCCAGTTTAGGATTGCGCTCTAATTCTTTTTAATGGAGAATGGCAAAATGTCTACAATACTTGGGGGTTCACCTGTATTTGGGGAGAGGTGGGGTCAATCTTTCTCCTGCCTCAAAGGTGTACCTAACTGTATACTGGTTATAATTGTATACTAGTTATATTCTCCAGCAGAAGTCAATACATAACATTCATTTCTATGGGGGAGCAAAAAAAAAGAGCAGCATTTATTGGACTCATGGTTGAAATGGAAGTAAACTTGTCTGGCTTCAGACTTGTCAGTGTTGGGGAAAAGGTTTTGTCTTTACTGTCCTCCTAATTGCATAGCCCTAATATAAAAACTCTCATTATGGTCACTGCTGACTCCAAAGAGATGTATGCAGAGTCCCCTGGAGAAATGTCAGTGGTTTTCTCAAAAGTCTTTTGGCATCCCTCATGATTCTCCATCGCTTTCCTTGACATTGCAGTGTGACCCAAGTAGGGACCTCCAAATTTGGCCTTGGGGAAAAAATGTGGTAGGATACCTGCTTCTGTGGAACAAGGAGAACAAGAAGGCAGCCCCTTGCCGTGCTAATGTGGCAGCATCTCCCTAGTTTGCTGTTCAGTGGACCTGGGGGTGGGTGGGTGGGTTTCTGTACAACACACACACAGATGCACTGTCCCCTTGCTGTGCCTTGCTTTGCGTGTGTGTGCACGCATTCATGCATGCGCAGCCCTCTACAGCAGTGGAGAGTGCACTGAACCAGAAGCCCAGTGGGACAAAGAGACATACCAGTAAAGCAGTATTTATTGAAGGCTAGTAATATGCTCAGCAGGCCTGACTGGTTGGGACTGAGGGTGTACTCAGTATCAATGGTAGGGCTATGCTACCAGCACTAAAAGTGCGTTAACTACCAGTATATCCTGGTAGTTCTTGTGTTCTCCCAAATCTACTACCATTTATTTATGTAAAATATTGGTGTCTTGCCTTTCCTCTTCCACAAGAGCTCATAGCTATGTGTGTGTGAGGGCACAGTCCTACGCCCGACGTCCAGCTGGCCGTAGTTGCTAGCACTGGCCAAACGTCTGCAGCGCTGACACGAGAGCGCCAACTGGCACCCTCACGTTAGCGCTGGTGCCGTTGGACTGAGGCTAGCAGCAGCCCTTGCGCCAGCCGAGTCGGCCTTGCTGTTCCAGCACAAGTTAGGATTGCAGCCTGAGAGAGGTGAGCCTGTAGTATGATTACTTGATCACCCAGTTAATTCATAGTCTAGCAGTCACTTAAATGCTCACTCCCTGAGGCTGCAATCCTAGGCATACTTCCTTGGGAGTCAGCCTAACTGAACACAATTGGACCTGCTTCTGAGGAGACGCACCTGGGATTGTGCTATAAGCATAGTGAATAACGTTTAGATTTAAGACTGGTGGGAACCTCCATTTTACAGATATACACTCCTTAATGTAAGCACTGCTGCAACTATGCGCACAATCGCTTGTGCTTACATAGCTGTGCCAGTTATCTCAGGGTCAATAGATATGCGTGGCACTGTCTGGGGAGTGCCTACTCCTACTCCTGCACCTACTCCTGCCCCAGTGCCTTTATCAGAAAAGTGTGAGTGTGCAAAGGACCCTTCTTGTCATTGGTTTTTTTTTTATAAAAAGAAATTGATGTTAAACGGGAGCTTGGTTACTAATCCTACTTCATAACACTTCTTCTCACTTTCAAGTGCTGCCGTTATCCCAGGTTAGAGGGCTGGCAGCACAGGGTGAGCCTTCTCTGTAGTGGTGCAACAACTATGGAATTCCCTACCTGGGGGAACTTAAAACTACCCCCTTCCTCCTGGTCTTTCGGCTAGGGCTCCAAACCCTTTTTGTTCCGTCTTGTGTTTGGGCGAAGTGTCCTTGTCTGCCCCGTACCACTACTAACAAAAGTAGCAGTGCTTTTGTTTAAAATAGTTGTCCTCTCTTACCATTGGTTGTTTTACCCTTATTATGATTTTCATTATGAGCGACATCTAGGTTAGATTAATGTAATGCAGTCTACGTGGTGCTGCCTCTGAGGACGGTCTGGAAACTGCAGCTAGTGCTGAATGTGGCTGCCCATGGGGTTGCTGGGGCTCATTGGTTCAACTCAGTTGGGCCACTGCTTTGGCTGCTGCCAGTTCATTTCTGGGCTGAATTCAAAGTGCTAGTTTTGACTTTTAAAACATAAGAACATAAGAAGAGCCCTGCTGGATCAGGCCACAGGCCCATCTAGTCCAGCTTCCTGTATCTCACAGCAGCCTACCAGGTGCCCCAGGGAGGCATGAGTCAACAAGATGCTTGGATCCTGTTGCCACTTCCTTGCACCTGGCACTCTGAAGTAGCCTACTACTAATGTAAGGAGGTGCACAACCTATCATGGCCTATAACCCACAATGGACTTTTCCTCCAGAAATCTGTCCGATCCCCTTTTAAAGGCACCTAAGCCAGATGCCATCACCACCTCCTGTGGCAAAGAGTTCCATAGCTTAATTACCCGCTGGGGGAAAAAGTATTTCCTTTTATCTGTTACTCTCCCAACCCTCAGTTTTAGCGGATGCCCCCTGGTTCTGGTATTGTGAGAGAGAGAGAAGAACATCCCTCTATCGACTCTATCCATTCCATGCATAATTTTGTATGTCTCAATCATGTCCCACCTCAGGCGCCTTTTTTCTAACCTTTTACAGCTCAGGACAAGGGGATTAGAGGGACCTCCTTTGTCCGTATAAACCTACCCGTCCTCTCCGGTCATCTGAAGGGGCCCTTCTATCTGTGCTGCCACCAGAAGAGGTCGGGGGTGGCGGCGGCTAGGAACAGGGCCTTCTTGGTGGTGGCGCCTCGCTTATGGAATTCCTTTCCCCTGGAATTGTAAATGGCTCCCTCCTTGCAGACCTTTCAGTGGGGCCTTAAGACCTTTTTATTTGTGAAAACTTTTACTGACACTGTGGGCTGGTGTTTTTATTGAGCTGTATTTTAATATTGGGGTCCAGGGTGCTTGCTTTGTTTTAAGCTTTTTTAAAAATTATAACTGTATTTATGTTTTTAAATTGTTAGCCACCTTGGGTCTCCCTTAGTGTGGTAGAAAGGCAGGATAGAAATGCAGTAAATATATACATAAATACAATATATGGCATACTTAGTCTGGAATTGTAAGCTGGCTTGGGTATTTGTCCCGGCATACAGAAGGCGGAATATCAATCGATCGATCGATCGATTATTTGGTGCCTTGTCACAACTTTTTGTGACCCTGCATCGTGAAGACCAATTTGTACTGTCTTGCAACACCACAGACGGGGCATGAGGAAAAGTGAGAGGGACTGCTCCACTTCTGCAGCCAGCTCAACCTGCCTTTGCGTACCTCCTCCATCTTTTCTGTGCTACTGGTTTGAAACAGAGAAGGAGAGTGGGCCGGAACAAGGAAGTCAGGTGAAACGTCCCCTTTTGTAAGTGAGGCGGTGCTTCTCCTGTATTCCTTTCTCCAGCCTGTGAAGATGGAGGAGGAAAAGCATAAAAGGGGGTGAGCAGATTCGCTGAGGGGCCTCTTCCAGCACTATTGCCAAAGATTGTGGCAGTGGAGCTGGAGGAGGGTGGGAGGAGGTGGCCACAGATGCTGCAGCAGGGTTCCTGCCACCTCCTGTCATCACCTTTACCACTCCTCCATTTCCAGTTTCTCTGAACTGGGCTGGTGGAAGGGATGCGACCAGCTCGGAGGAAACAGCACATCAATAAGCAAAAAGGTGTGCGTGTGTGTGTGTGTGTGCGCGCGTGTGTGCGTGTGCGCACTCATGCACTGCATGATGCTGGCAGGGGGAACAAATTGGTGGGATGGAGTAAGGTGGCACATCAGTCACCATTGTGGGTGGCAGATCCACTTGAGATGCCCCTGGCCACGTGTCATGACATTGCTCTGTCTTATCCGTTATCTGGAACAAACACCTGTATCCTATCATCTTATGGGTTGACACGCTGCTTCCCATGATGAGGTCATCTGGGCTGAGTCTCAGAGGTGTTCTGCATGTTCAAGGTCTACAGCAATAGGTGGGGCTTAAATTGGCAAAATTTGGAACAGCGTCATTTGTTTTGAAAATGGGACTTGTAGCATTTTTCAAAACGTTACCTCAAGCCCATAAAATAGGCTGGGGAAAAACATATTGTAATTATGCTGCCAGATAATTATTCTGTGTTGCCAGGCCTTGCAGGAAGCTGAGGTGGACCGAGTGAGGTGGGGGAAGAGCGCAAGAAGGGCAGGTCAGGGTTCCCCCTGTGGCTGGTCTCCTCAGGTTGCAGGGGCCTCCGAGAACTAGGGAGGAAGGGCTTGTACATCACCCTGACCCAGTGGCGTTATTCACCAAGTATGCTGGGCAGGACTTACCTTTGAGCGGCAGTCCGCCCGTTGCGTCACGCCGTGTTCTGCCGCTTTCCCGCCTGCCCCGGCGGGCGGGAAAGCGGAGGAACGCGGCGTGACGCAACGGGCGGACTGCCGCTCAAAGGTAAGTCCCGCCCAGCGTACTGGTGAATAACGCCACTGCCCTGACCTCTCGCCATGGATTGGGTCAGCTGGGCTTCACTGGGGTTTCTGACATGCTTGTGCTCACAGTGGCCCTGTCAGCCTGTCTCTCTCTCACTCACTCCTCCTCCTCCTCCTCTTCCTCCTCATTGTCTGGGTACAGGGTTTTCAAGTCCCACTGCCTTCCCTGCACCACTCCTTGTACTGACCTTCTTCTTCCCCTCCCAAAAGGGTGTCCATCACCATGGCAACTGGGAAATTCGGCGCACTCCATGCACACTGCTGTAGACACTGTCACATGGCCTCGTGCTGCCACATCAGGCTGGGCAACTGGCCAATGGCTTGTTGTTCACAGGACCACACCTCCCTCAAAATTCCATTCTCTGTGTTATCCCTAGTGCATTAGCATCCCTTGTATGTATGTCCCTTTGTGTGTTAGCATCCCTAGTACATATATTTTTATTGCTAAATATATTTGTATACTGTTTTTAAGCAAAATATTCATATACTGTTTTTAAGCAAAAAATAAATGGTTCCCTGTCCCAAAAGGGCAAATAGTCTCTGGAAAAGGCACTATGATGGGGTTAAGAGGGACAATTGTGCCCCACCCCTGCTCAATAGAAGAGGAATATTAAGAAATGCTTTTTTGCTGGATTTGTGTTGGTTCAGCTCAAATCCCAGGGATTTAGAGTCATTTTTGCTGCAAAATTCATGTAGGTTAGTCTTCGTTAATGCGCGGCAGCGGTTCACTTCAAGGTCCCTTCAAGGAAAATGCAACGTGGACTATTTTCAATTTTGCTTAAATGTATAAACATGTATATACATGTATAAACATTTAAACGTTATACATATACCCCATTCATACAGCGACCTGAAGAGAGTTCAGTTCCTGGACTAGAGTTCAAATCTGGATTGCAGCTCAACCAGGAAGAATTCTAGGTCCTTTGAATTTTCAGAAGATTTCAAAGTTCCTTCTCTCATTTGTCTTCAGACAACCCTTAGCTCATTTTTATTAAATGTTAAATATAATTATCCTTTTCTAAGCCAGGTCTCATAAAACCTTTTGGTGAAGGAAAGCAGAAGTTGTCATTTTTACTAGGGCTTGGCCTAAGTAGTGGTGTTTTTTTTTTTTTCTTTCTTTAAGATCATTTTTTGGTCCGAAGAAAGGCTGGCTATGTTTTAAACACAATGTTCTTTATCTTTGCTCTTGATCAAACTAAAATGAATCTGGCACAGGAACATTCAGTACTGGTTTTCTGCATGTACAACTAGTCACAAACGTCATATTAGAACATGGTATTTTAAGTGCAATATTGTTTAAAAAAGGTCTTGAACTAATTTGTTTATCCGCATTCAAGGAATGCGCGGATTCAAGTAAATGAATTATAAGTGAATGCCTGAAGGAATCTTGATTAACTTTCCCAAGGAAAACCAACGTATCTCAAAGTGTTCTGACAATCCTTTTCTGTTGGCACAACTGTGAGGAGACGGAGCAAAACTACCTTTGACATTTTTGTTTTCAGCAACATAAATGCATTCTGCCACTTCACTCTTTCCACCATTATTTGTTGTTTAAAAACTATGCTGAAATATCGTATTTGTTTCGGCTTGAGCACTGGCAATGTAAAAGAGAGACTGGAGAGACTGGGAATGAATTCAAGTGAAAATGGAAAGGAAGTTTTACAGCAGTGGCGTCATGCAGCCGGAACGCTGGGCGGGAGGAACGGGTGAGTGGCAGCCTGCCCGTCGTGTACCGCTCCTTTTCGCCGTCTTCCCCGCCCCCGCTCACCCGTTCCTCCCGCCCAGCGTTCCGGCTGCATGACGCCGCTGTTTTACAGTACATTGTTTCTGTGGTCTAACGTATGCAATGTAGTTCTACATAATGCTTGCAGATTTTCAGTTGGTTTTGTTGTAATCAGAGCTTCATTGCTTGATGGATTATTTCAATTTAATTTTTGAAAGCAGAATCCTATGAATACTTACTTGGGAATCAATGGTATTGAACAAAATTGGACTTGCCTCTGAGTAGGTATGCTTAGGAATGCACTGTTAAATCACAAAAGCAGCAGTAATATAATAGATCAGCGGTCCTTAAACTGTGGGTCACAAGCCAGTTTTGGTGGATTGAAGCTGGCCTTTGGCAGACTGTGCACAAGGCCTACTGGGGCAATACCGGGACGCTGTAGGATTGGCGTGGCCAGGAGGAATCAAGGCGCAGCACGCCCCAATACTGCCAGCAGCCAGAGGAAGTTACCTACTCCCCCTCCCAGTGAGGCAGGACCTGCTGGATGGTCTGTGGTCCGACAGGGTTTTCACTTGGATGGGTAGCAGGAAGAGGTGGAACACTCTCCCTAGAGGGGAGAGCACAATAGGGGCAGGCCACAGCTTGTGAGCTGTGGGAGTAGCTAGGAGGTTGGGGCTAAAGAGGGGAGAGCAATAGATAGATATGTGGATCGTGATAGATCAGTGTTATTCAAACTAAGGGTCAGGACCCACTTTGTGGGTCACAACCAGATGTCAGGTGGGTTGCAGAAAACGGGGAGCAGCCAACTTGGAAGCTGTAGACCTTGCTCTTGCTATATTCCTTTGGTTAGGCTATATTCCTAACAGTTTGAATATTTCAAGTAAGGAATCTTTTTTTAAAAAAAAATGTTTTTAGTTCAGTGCTTTTACATAATATTTTGCCTTAATCTTGCTTTCTGTCAGGGAAGTTTCATAGCTGTACAATTGTTGCAGTCCAAGAATGCCAATTTGCATTTCAGGAGTGTCATTTTATTATGTTACAATGACAGCATTTCCTGCTTGATGATGTCACTTCCTACTGCAACATCACTTCCAGATTAATGACATCACTTCAGCTGGGTCATGACACAAGTGCCATTCTAAATAGTGGGACCCAGTCTAAAACGTTTGAATACCACTGCTCTAAGCAACTGGTAAATTAAAATATTGCTAGGGAACAAGGATCCACAAGTGAAGATACTGCCACAATAGTTCATGTATCCATGGACAAATGCTCAAAGGACAATAAGAAACCCCAGGGGCTCTTCAGATAGCCAGCAGATATGAATTGAGCATTCGTGATATGGTATCATATAATATATGATATGCCTTGGGCAAGCAGTTTTAGAGTATTTGAGGAATATCCAATCTGCTTACTGTGCATGGACTTGCCAGCAAATAAATACTGAATAGTGAGGTCATGGGATGGTTTTCCAGGCACTCAGTAAATGATGCTGCAGACACTGATGAGAGATCCATGCTAGACAGCTTACAAAAGATTATGCTGCCTGGCAAACAATCAAACAGCATGACTTCGCTGTGACGAGGAGACAGAAGATAGGAACCATTTAGGAGATAACTATAAACCTGCCGAGAATAACTGCTGTCAAATGGACTTAGAAGAGCCAGGAAACCAGCTCTGCAACTAATTGTCTTGCAGAATTGGTTATCATTAGCACTGGTCTGAAATTTCTCTCTTATGTTCTCCTCCTATTTTTCAGGATGCCCCAAGACATTTCTCAGCAATCTGGCAACTGCCAGTTTTCCCAAGAGCCCTCTCTGAATGATGTTGCATTTTGATGAACAGGCCACTTTCTTAGGTGGACAAAATGAGAGATACCAAGGTCAGCCCAATCCTATCCCCCACCACCCTGCATGATGCAGTGGTACCAACTGAGTGCATGCTGAGTGCATGGCCAGGGGAGACAAATAAATGTCTTCATAAGCCATGTGGCTGCCAGTGGGTCTATTTAGCTAGTGTAACTCTGAGCCTCGGGAGCATATTGACCGCACAATCCCTAACTGCCCAGCCCACGTAGGAGTAGTGGTAGCAAAATAGCTGCATCCTACTGGAGCCAGGCATAAGAATATAAGAAAAGCCTTGCTGGATCTGGCCAAGGGCCCATCTAGTCCAGCTTCCTGTATCTCACAGTGGCCCACCAGATGCCTCAGGGAGCACACAAGACACCTGCATTCTGCTGCCACTCCCTTGTATCTGGCATTCTGAGGTAAACTTCTGAGGTAAATAATAACCCAATCTGGGCCTTAAGAACGTACGAAGAGCCCTGCTGGATCAGGCCAAAGGCCCATCTAGTCCAGCTTTCTGTATCTCATAGTGGCCCACCAGATGCCTCAGGGAGCAGGCAAGACAACCAGATACTTGTGTCTCGTTGCCACTCCCCAGCATCTGGCATTCTAAGGTAGCCTATTACCCTTGCTCCAAGGAAGACACCAGTTTAGGATGTTCATTCCCTTCCCCTGGGTAATGGTGCTGGTCCGCCAATGGGCCACGTCAAGTCTGTGCAGGTCACTGCTGGTCCCATCCCGCTCCGTCCTTCCCCCCTGTTCCGTTCTGCCCTACCCCTGCGCTGGAATTGCTCACTGCTTGTGGCAGTGAGACTTACCACCCGCCAGCTCCATGTCAGGTCCTCCTGGTGCTGGGCCAGTGCTAGCAGTAAGCCCTTAACATCAGTGGTAGAAGTGCCTTATTACACTTTTGTAATGTCAGTGGGAAGGGCTTACCGCTGGCACTGGATCACGGCGCTGAATTGGACCCGTGAGTCAGGAAAAGGGGATAGGATCTTAGTGTCACTCCTGTTACTGAGATCCGTCCCCAATTTTGGCCCTGATCCTCCCCCAAACTGCCCCACCTCCACCTTACCTGCTCTGGCAGGGTGTCTGATGGCCTCTGGCAGGGCATCTGGGACATCACTATATATGCCACCAGTGGCTCCAAAGCACACTACGCCAGTGCAGTTTTTGCGCTGCCATGAATCATGAGATCTGCTACAATAGGCCCTGAATAGGATTAGGCTGTGTTTCCAGGGGTGGGGCATGAAATTCTTGACATTTCATGAAAGACAACTTACTGCTTGTTACGGCAGCCGTGAGCTTTCTGCATTTTTGAAAAATGATGTTCTGCTGTGCTTCAGTGGGCTGTGGTGACAGCAGAATGGGAAGTTCTGGAGGTATTCCCAAGTGGCCAATTCCATCCCACTGCCTCTTTTTCCAGGAAGTGTTTTCAGAATGATGCTGTGGTATGGCGTATCATCCACCCCACAGCATTCTGTGGAACCTCAAGAGCCTCTTTTCATAAGGACTGTGAAAATGCAATTCTGCTCCTAAATTGCCTAATGGCTATAAAGGTTAATTATCCAAACTGGAAGGTGTCTGGAAGAGGTCTGGAAGGTGTCCGGATTTTTTATTTTTCTGGATATTGGAATAATTGCATAAATATAAGGAGAAAAGCTTCCTCTTGCTCTTTTCACTGTTACCCATTTGGGTGTCTGATGGCCTCTTCATTTCAACAATACACACACCACAGAGCAGGGAATAGAACTTACAGCTTGTATGTGGGAATGGGCACATCACCTTCTTTCTACAGAAAGTTTTTTAAAAGTCTTGGACAAAGATGTCTGGATTTTGGTATAGTCTGGATTTCAGATGTCCAGATAAGGAATTACCTACCTCTATAACTATTCACTTTGTCAAGCAATGGTCTGAAGCCAAAAGAAATGCAGCATTTTATTTTTGTTTCATCTCATTGGGGCCTAGCTCTTGAAATATGTCTGTCTTTGCAGATAATATGTGACTCAGAGCCAGGCTGGCACAGTTAGGCCAGCAATGTTTGGCTGGCATAAGGGACACTAAAGCACGTTTGGACCACTCTCTGAGTCAGGGGGGATGGTGCACATCTGTGTCCTGGCCTCTCTGACTCCAAGAGTGGTCCAAACATACTTTACGGTGTCCCTTGTGCTGGCCAAACTTTACAGGCCTATCTGTGCTGGTCTAACTCCAGGTTAGGATTGTGCTCTCAGTGAATTTAGTTATTCAGTGCTTGTAATAAATTTGCTTTTGTGCTAATACGTTTTGTTTTTCTGAGTACCTACTCAATCTTTGCTTTGGTAGTCTGTGCCTTGTAGCTGACAGCAGCCAAAAGTCATGAGTGGCACATGCAAATTGTAGTATTTTTTAATTAAAAAGTATTTTAATAAAGATAATGAAATTGAAATCTGTTAATGCAAAGGTTGCAATTAAATATTCTGAAAGGAAAGATGTTCCATGTGACTCTAGAGGTCTTCTGCGTTCATTGCAAATTGAGTTTATTTGATAAACAATGCATCAAATGTTGATACTCCTGTCTTTTAAAAAGCATGTTTTCAGCTTGTTCTTTGCTAGAGACATTCTTGAGTCCATCAGGCTGTACAAGTTTATAGCAAGCATTGTCATAAAGAGAACAAAGCCATAAATCTTTTTAAACGTTTCTGGTGCTTACTGGTAAAAAGAACATGCCTATTCAGTTCACTATTGCAATTTGTAATTTAAAGAAACAAAAGATGTCCAGAATTAAAGTTTGCAAAGTATGTAAAAGCAGAATGTTTGAGTTTCCCCCCCCCTTTTGGCTTAGATAAAAATGACATCATTGCATTCCCAGTTAATAATTTATTTACCAAAATGAAACTTTTTAATTGGTCTTTTATAGATGTGCCTGACCCAGCCCTTGATCATGTTGGAAGTGATGTTTTGGTTTCTTAATTTGTCCTCAACATGTTCAAACTGTTCTGAACATGCTTCACCCTATATATCTGACTCATGATATCTGTTGAACTTTGTATAACCTTCAGTACAGGGTGCAATCCTAACCTGGAGTTAGGCCAGCGCAGTTAGGCCAGCAAAATTTGGTTGGTATAAGGGACACCGTAAAGTGCATTCGGACCACTCTCGGAGTCAGGGAGGATGGTGCATATCTGTGTGTTGACATGTTGAACATATCTTTACCCCCTTTGAGGAATCCCTTCTTCCCATATTTTCAATATGGCTGCACTAGGTGCTATGCAACGCCCCTGAAATTGACTCATGACCCACTGGTGGGTTCCAATCCACAGTTGGGAACCACTGGTGTAGCCTATTTGTGGCCATGCCACTGATGTATTTAATGGCACTCTACTTGCTGTTCTTTGCTACTGAGAGAGAACCGTTTTCTCTGTTTTGTCAGTCAATGAGGAAATAGTATTTAGGGACTGAAATTAGTTCAGTCTCTAAGTGTGCAAATACGATCAGCAGACTTCTAGAAAGGTGTAGTAACAGTACATCCAGATAGCATTCTAAGAAGATAACTTTTTTTCAGGTTGTGGATTTATAACTGCACTTCACTTACTGAGTTACACTGTAGTTACATGAGTTTACATAAGGGCCCAATCCTATCCAACTTTCCAGCACTGATGCAGCTATGCTAATGGGGCATGCACCTAGTCGCATAGGCGTCCTCAAAGCTTCAGGCTGCATTGTGGCTGCATCAGCACTGGAAAGTAGGATAGGAGTGAGTCCTAAGCAGTGGTGTCATCCAAATGATTTAGGAACAGGTACTCACTTTTGATTGGCACTTGTTGGGGTCTGCCCACCGGAAGTGACGTCATAAGCCGGAAGTGATGTTGTGGCAGGAAGTGAGGTCATGACAGGAAGTGAGGTCATGATTGTTGCCATGGAGGTGATCGTGTTTGTAATAACTTCAGCTTGTGGTTAGTGTTGATTTAACTTCTATTGCTTTGCTTTCTAGAGATGTGTATATACATATTTTGCTTCAACTCTTCCCTGGTTAAATAGCAGGCTAGACTGTACTAGATTGTCAGCCCTTTTGGGACAGGGAGCCATTTAACTTTAATGTTAAATGCAAGGAGCTGGCAAGGAGCAGGAGAGGGAATGGGCACCCACCGGGCTGCGCGATCACGTGGGCGCCCGACCGAGCGCCGGGCCGGCTGGCAAGGAGCAGGAGGGGGAATGGGCGACCAAAAACAGACCGCGTGGGGGCTGGGGCTGGGGGGAGGCTGCAGGAGGAACAGGGACGCTGGATCTGCACAGCTGGAGGGAGCGGGAGCCCCAGGCAGCCTACCTTCTCACGCTTGCTGCCTTATTCCCGGGTCTCCCTCGCTGCTGCTGCTGCTGCCGCTGCCGCTGCTGCCGCCTCCGGTCTTCTCGCTCCGCTGCTGCCGCTGCTGCTACTGCTGCTGCCACCACCATGCTGCCTGCCTCCTCACAGAAAGTGCAGGCAACGGCTGCGGGCATGCAGTACGCATGCGCAGCTGCTGAGCCAACCAGCCGACGGGGCCAGCTTCGAGTGGGCGGGGCCAGCTCAACTTCTAGGAACCGGTACTCACGTAGTGGTGCGTAGTGGGTGCATGACATCACTTGTCCTAATATAAGCCATATGCCGTACATCAGTTTAAGGGCGCAATCCTAAACTGAGTTAGGCTGGCATAAGCTAAGCCGGCAAAGTTTGGCCAGCACAAGGGCCACCATAAAGCAAGTTTGAACCACTCTTGGAGTCAGAGAGGCCAACACACAGACGTGAGCCATCCTCTGAGAGTAGTCCAAAAACACTTTATGGTGGCCCTTATGCTGGCCAAACTTTGCTGGCTTAGTTTATACCAGCCTAACTCCAGTTTAGGATTGCGCTCTAAAAGACACTGCTACTTGCCCTAGGAGGTCTCCCTCTTAGTGGACACTAAAAAGGTTGTCCTTTGGGGGCAGTGGCAGCTTATGGGGAAGCACTTTCCCCACTGACTTACTATACTGCCCACAGAGATCCTGGCTGCAGCAGCAAGCGATCTGCTCACTGCAACAGTGTCCCCCTCCCCAAGCATTGGGCTCAATATGACAACATAGGCCACACTGGCTTACGGCCAGATCTGCCTCTGAGGGGCAATTTTTGGTGGGAAAATGTCTAGGAATTAAAAGATTAGGGGAGCAATCCTAAACTGAGTTAGGCTGGCCTAAGCTAAGCCAGCAAAGTTTGGCCAGCATAAGGGACACCTTAAAGTATGTTTGGACCACTCTTGGAGTCAGAGAGGCCAGCACACAGACATGATGAGCCATCCTCCCTGACTCCGAGAGTAGTCCGAACACACTTTATGGTGGCCCCTGTGCTGGCCAAACTTTGCTGGTTTAGCTTATGCCAGTTTAAGACTGCGCTCTAAATGTACTTCTGTGCTGTAGTCCCCACTGGATTCTAGATTGTGTCCCCACGTGATGCTATTTTAAGACTTGAAATGCTGTATTTAATGTCTTATTTGGGCCTTATACAGTCTGTACCCAATCAGTTACGTACCAGTGAACTCCTTTGAAATCAAACATGTCCTTCATTTGTACTCCATTTTTTGGGTTACCGCTTGTACCTGAAGACTTTGTAACAGAGGAAGCATTTTAATATTGTATCAGCCTGATCCTTATTCTGTTAATGATAAATGAGATCAGAACTGTGAAGCACAAGATATTGAAAAGGCAGATAGAAATGATTCTGAATCTCTGGTAAACTTTTATTACCAGCATCTGTCCTTGTGGAAGCTTTGGGCTTTCATTTTTCAGTTCTGTTTTGTAGACATGAAATTAATCAACACTTCTTATTAATGTGGATTAATGTCCTATTAATAGAGGTGGGTGAAAATGATTTAATTTTTTCCATGGATTTTGGTGTTTTTCAAAGTTAGAAGTGCAGAAAGCGGTGTTATGTGTTTTTGTTCCAAGGGTACATGTTTATAAAATATAATTGTATTTATAAGTGCTTTCAAAGTGTACCAGGTAGGTGGTATAGTGTCAGCAGATACAGCCATATGCATGTAGAGATGTTATAGAATATTTAGAGGTTAGATAGTGTGTGTGTGTGTGTGTGTGTGTGTGCGCGTGTGCGTGCGTGCGCGCGCGCACACACACACACACTCAGATTTTGGTTTGTTTGTTTTTACAAAAATGAGAAGTGCAGAAAGGAATGTTATATATTTTTATTTCATTATCACTGGAAAAAAAACCCACTTCTACCTATTAATCAATACTTTAAAGCTAAAATTGCTGAAGAGGCTGATTTGGGCTCTCTATCAGTTTTACATTCAAGTGATAATGTCCTGCAATGGTTCTCAAAAGTTTTTGACTGGCTTGACCTACTGGGCCATTGACCAGAGCGCCCCAGTCGGGCTACAATCCTATACATTGTAAATAGTAGTACGTTTTTAGCAAGGATTCAACCGCTCCCCTGGCCGGTTTCCACTGATCCTCATGGAGCCACAGCTCACAGTTTGTGAACCACAGAGTACAGCATACATGAAGCTGGTTTCCTGGTAGTTGTGGATTGCCATCTAGCGGCCATATTGCTACACTGCAGTAGAAAAATCGCAACGTTTCTAGCAAATTACAAATGTTCCTGATGCAATTCTTTTCCTTGTATATTTTCAGTGTTTTTAGTTTAAAATAAGGCAGCTTTGAGGATGGATAGTTGAACTGATGTTCAACCTCTTCAACCTCAGAACAGGGGTCTCCAAGCCCTGGTCTGGGGACCAGATCAACCCTCGGACAGCCTCTATCCGGGCCGCAGCAAGCCTCTGGTCCCCTATGAGTAGGGTTACCAGATACAAACTGGGACAGAGTGCCTATACCTGTAACCATTGAACAGAAGAGGAAATTTTGGCAGGTGCAGCTTTTGAAATCCGCCCATGATTGCCCAAATGCACGCTGCTATACAATGGTTAAAGGTATAGGCACTCTGTCCCAGTTTGTATCTGGTAACCTACCCTACCTATGAGCCTCTGGCCCTACTGACCTTGCTGGCATGGGCTGCACCCTCCAAGCTGTGCTCTGGCTGTTTGTGAAGGGTGTTCTGAGGGCCAGGGAGACCATGAACAGCATCCCTAACCCTCAGGATGCCTCTAAACAACTGACAATAGTCACTTCCTGGTTTTCCCAAAGACCCGGAAGTGACATTTTTAGTCCCTCTGAAGGCTTGGGAGCTGTGCCAGAGAAATTGCCTTCCCATTGCCCTTTCCATCCTCTCATGCCCGTCTCCTTAACTGGGTGCTGCTGGCCTGGGAATCTGCGGGCTCCAGCGTCCGTTCACCGGCCATTCACCGGCCTCCCCACCTCCTGAGTTATTGCAAACGCATTTTACGGCACACTTGCAACACTCCTGGGCAGGCACAGGAGACTTGCGCAGGCCCAAAGAGCACATGGGATTGCGCTCTATGTCTGTCTCATGGTGAGCCTGATGTTTTGTCTTGGCTAAAGTGCTTTTGGAAAAAAAAGGTTCAAAAGCAGCACCTGACTATTCTTGCCGGTGGTGTAACTGCTTTTGCTATAGAAGAAGTGCCAGGGTCCAATTCCCACTTGAGTACACCCCTGGGATGAATATATAGGAATTGATTCGATCCCTTGAAAAAGTAGAGAAAAATAGCTTTCCATGCAATGCAACATTCATGCAAGTGTGTGTGTGTGTGTGTGTGTGTGTGTGTGTGTGTGTGTGTGTGTGTGTGTGTGTG
>JAJKFI010025696.1:0-23374 GCA_029204185.1 Lerista edwardsae | reverse complement strand
CTTTTACCCCAAAATATATTTGGATACGCCAACGTTACCCCCCCCCCAAACAAAAGAAAAAAAATTACATATTGGAACCCATTGCTTTTTATTTGATTAATTAATGAGCTTAATTAATGCTATGTAAATATGAAGTTGTAAAGGGCGGAGCAAAACAAAACAAAACAAAGCCAGCCAGCCAGCAACGGAACCAGAATGGGGGTAATGGACGGTCGCGCTGCCAAGACACAGCCGGGCATGCATATAGATTCATATGCATGCCCGGCTGTGTCTCGGCAGCACGACCGTCCATTACCCCCAGGAATTTCATTTTTACCCCATTTGGGGTAATTTACCCCTGTTCCCTGACCACTGTTCTATATCATTTCTGAGACGCAGAGCACAATCCAAACCTGGAGTTAGGCTGCCATAGGCTAGCAAAGTTTGGCTGCAATGGAGTCAAACTTTGCGTTCAGACCACTCTCGGAGTCAGAGAGGATGGCGCACACCTCGCTGACTACGAGAGTGGTCCAAACATACTTTACAGTGTCCCTTCTGTCAGCCGAAGTTTGCTGGCCTAACTGTGCCGGCCTAACCCCAGGTTTGTGCCCACAGTATTGTTTCTTTGTAATTGTCACATTTCTCTTTTGTTCTGAATCATACCATGCTGATTAAAAAAAAAAAGATCCAAGTAAAACTTATTCATTAACATTTCATTTGTTCATTTAAAAAACAGATTTTTTTCAGCCTGCGAAAATGTGTAGAATATACAGTGCGGCCCTCATACTGAAAAATTTGGAGACTCCTGATCTCAGCTAAAAGACAGAGGGCCCAATCCTATCCAACATTCCAGGGCCAGTGCAGCCGCAATGAAGCCTGAGGAAAGGGAACAAATGTTCCTTTACCTGGAGGAGTTCTCCATGACTGCCCCTTACTGCAGGATGCAGCGCATGCCCCGTTGACACAGCAACATCAGCGCTGGAAAACTGCATAGGATTTGGGCCAGAGTTAACTTGCGTTATGGCATAGCAAGTAGGAATAGAACCACCATGTTCTAAAATTGCAGTCCTCAGATTACCACTGATTAGACAGAACCTTAGACAAGACGGATCTGTGGTCTCATCCAGCAAGGACATTCTTGCCTCCCTGCTGCTGTCAAAACCTCCCACCAAACTTTAAGAGCTACTGATTCAGCAAATTAAAATTGGGTACACCAAATATACCTCTGCAACACAGCACCACAAAATATGGTGATGTTATAGCATTGCAGATAAATTTTTCTGGCAAAGGTTCTTTCTGATTCATAGCCCAATCTCAAAATATTTGCTGCTATGCTATGCTATGCTATGCTATGCTATGCTATGCTATGCTATGCTATGCAACCTCTGTGTCTTAATTATTCCTTAGGAAGATTTTAAAACCTAACTTAGAAAGAATGGCCCCAGAGAGATGCAGAAAGAACTGATTGTTCAGTGAAAATGAATCGTGCCACCTGTTCAAAACCAGGTGCCTGCTGTGTATTTTTGTTCCATACTAAAAACATGCGTATTATTTGAACACTAGAGGGCATAGAAGGTATTCTGTGTATTCTTCAGAGAGATGGAATATCCTTGTGAATGAACTGATTCTAGAACAAGAGAGATCCAGGTATCTGGTTGTCTTGTGTGCTCCCTGAGGCATCTGGGGGGCCTCTGTGAGATACAGAAAGCAGGACTAGTTGGGCCCTTGGCCTGATCCAGCGAGGCTCTTCTTATGTTCTTAAGTGCTGAATTAATCTGTTGCAGCAAAAACTGCAAAAAGTCTGGTGGCGCTTTAAAGACCAACAGAGTTGTGATATCTTGATTTTTCATAGGCAGCCTGCTTCTGTTGATGAAAAGTGCTACATATCATTTGTACACCTAGAAGCTTACATGTGCAGGGGAAACTTACACAAACTTGAGTCTTATTAGTGTCAATCAATTCACATGGTGGTTCAGTTGGTAGGGTAATTTAGCTTTTAATCTCAGTTTGAACAGTATCCTTTCCCAGTAGTTACCCGGGTCTGAGTTGGAATGGAAGCGTCTAAAGCTTAGTATTAGAGTGCCTGCTTTGCACGTTCCAGTTTCAGTCCACATCTCTTGTTAAAAGGATCTTGGAAAGCAAGCCTTGGAAAACTTCCCGTCGTGGCCCCAGAGAGATGCTGTCAGAGCAGGCGCCACAGAGTCAGGTGAACGAACAGTGTGACTCCATGCCAGGCAGTTTTATATGTCTGCCCTGTGTTAAATTCTGAATGTACCCATTTGACGCTGCTCTCAAAAGTGATCATTAAAAAAAAAAAAAAACACCCACATTTGCGACAGAGAGGGCACCTCTGTTTCCTTTAGTTTTAGCCTGTTGATGAGGTCAGCAGCACTTTAGCAAAAGGTGAAACACTCTTTGTTTCAAGGGTGGGACACAAATTTGTAGAGCAGTGTTATTCAAACTGTGGGTTGGGACCCACTTGATGAGTCGTGGCCTGATGTCAAGTGGGTCGCTGAAAGGTGGGAGCAGCCGTCTCTGAAACTGCAAACCTTACTCTTGTTGTATTCCTTTTGTGAGTGTTAACAGTCTCAATTTTCAAGTGAGGGTTTTTAAAAAAAAAAAATTATTTTTCATTCAGTGCTTTTACATCATATTTTGTCCTAATCTTGCTTTCTATCTGGGATATTTCATGGTTGTTCAATTGCTGCAGTCCAAGAATGCCAATTTGCATTCCAAGATTGTCATTTTATTATGTTACAATGACAGCACTTCCTGCTTGATGATGTCACTTGATTCCTGCCTGATTCCTGCTACAACTTCACTTCCAGGTTAATGACATCGCTTCCGGTGGCTCCCGATATGAGTGCCATTCTAAACATGGGTCCCTGTCTAAAACGTTTGAGGACCACTGTTCTAGCTCATCACTCTCATCCCCTCCTCTCTTCCTACCTGCCCCCCCCTTTCCTTTTCCAGGCCAGGGAGTGGAAAACGAAAGAGGAGCAGTGAAGGCAAGTACTGTGGGTCTCCCTGGTGGACTGCTGCAGTTGGATGAGCCTGTCCTGCCCAGGCCTTTCAGATGTCATCTTCTATCATGTTATGGTGCTGAGACTGTTTTAATACATTTTGTGTATTACAGTGGTTCCCAGACTCCTGAAAGGTGCGGGGAAGAGGCTAAGGCAGCGACACAATCCCCAGGGCAGAAGGGGCTTTCTTTTGCTTGTGGGAGCATCGGCCACTGGGGCAGGCATGTATCTTATCTGTGGCCTGGGATGGCATGAGCCATGGGGTGCTGGGCAGTGTTGGGGCGCCATTGCACACAGTCTGGGCGAGACGGCGCAGTTTTCCACCCGCCCACCCACACTTCCCTTACGCTCAGAAATGGAGCGTTTCCAGGGTAAGGGAGGTGTGTCTGAGTGACGTGTGGGGCAGGGTGATGTCCGGGGGGTGCGGTTTCAGCACCAGCCATGGGACGCGCTCGGGCCTCCATATGCGCCTGCACTGGGGGGGGGGTGCCCCAGGAGGTCGATGCTTCCATTCGTAAGTTTAAAAAAGCCCTTTCTGTCCTATGTAATGGCACGATCCTGGGGATCACATCACTTCCTCCCTCCCTCCCAGCCCCTTAAAGGGGTAAGGGCCAGTGCTTCTCTGGCTTGGGAAATGCTGCTGTATTGATTATTTTATGTCATATGCTAATCTGAAGGGCAGGACAGAAATATAATAAATAGCCTTGCATCTTGTACACATCACAGTTGTAGTCCCTTGGGACTTTTAGGGGGGACCAGGCTAAGGTTGACAGGGTGATATGTAAGCGTCTGTGAACCATATTTTCTGTGTAGCTTTCGTTGTTCTAGATCAGGGGTGTCAAACCCCTTTCATACAGTAGGTTGGATAGCACTCATGAGGCCAGAAGTGATGTCATTAATCAAGAATTGACATTGTGATGACCTGAAACAAGCACGTTCTTCTCACTTACGTACTCCTTAGCTGCACAGGACAAAAGAGAAAATATGTGAGTCTTGATTATACTGACAAGATATGGGAACGCCCAATTACCACACAGACTGCCTCTTGGCATGGCTGAGCAGCTGATAGTGGCCTCCTATCACATGTGCCTCAGATATGCAGACGATACCTCAGATATGCAGACGATACCACTCTACTGGCAGAAAGTGAGGAAGACCTAAAGAACCTTTTGATGAGGGTGAAAGAGGAAAGTGCCAAAATTGGTTTGAAGCTCAACATTAAAAAGACTAAGATCATGGCAACCACTCCCATCACTTCCTGGCAAATAGAAGGGGAAGAAATGGAAGCAGTGACAGACTTTATTTTCCTGGGCTCCAAGATCAGCGCAGATGGTGACTGCAGCCATGAAATTAAAAGACGTTTACTTCTTGGGAAGAAAGCTATGGTGAACCTAGATAGCTTAATCAAAAGCCGAGACATCACCCTGCCAACAAAGGTTCGCATAGTCAAAGCGATGGTTTTCCCAGTAGCCATGTATGGCTGTGAGAGCTGGACCATAAGAAAGGCAGAGCGTCGAAGAATCGATGCTTTTGAATTATGGTGTTGGAGAAGACTCTTGAGAGTCCCCTGGACTGCAAAGAGATCCAATCGGTCAATTCTCCAGGAAGTCAAGCCTGATTGCTCCCTGGAAGGACAAATGCTGAAGCTGAAGCTCCAATACTTTGGCCACCTGATGAGAAGAGAGGACTCTTTAGAAAAGACCCTCATGCTGGGAAAGATTGAAGGCAAAAGGAGAAGGGGGCGGCAGAGGATGAGATGGTTAGATAGTGTCACCGAAGCAATGAATATGAAATTGGGCGAACTCAGGAAGCTAGTGGAGGACAGGGAGGCCTGGCGTGCTGTGGTCCATGGGGTCGCGAAGAGTCGGACACGACTTAGCGACTGAACAACAACAACAATCACACGTGCCAGATCTAGCCCAAAGGTCCAGTGTTCCCCCACCCTCCCTCATTCAAGAGCAATGCCAAAGTCCTAAATCAACTGGAAGCATTACAGGGAATGCTTTCTGCCCTGTAACTTTCCTTCTTGGATCAAGTCCACTTGGAAAATCTTACCCTGAATCTTGTCAAGGTGTCCACTGATCGCTTGCACAAGTTCTTCTATTTCATCTGACCTAAAATTAGGCTCCCTCTCTGATTTTTGAGATGCTGTTTGCCCTTGTAAGTTCATCATCAGCTGAAACCAGAAAGACAACACAGCTTTGTCTTGGGGACTCACTAGCGGAATGGGAATACTTGGCTAAGACTGTCAGCGCAATCCTACTGTGCCTATTGCGTCGACGCAACGTCATAGCGTTGGCGCGAGGGGCTGAGGGCCGACGCGCAGGCGCCGATCACCACCCCTGCGTTGGTGCTCGAGCTGTCAGGCTGACGCTACGGCGAGCCTCTCTTGTGTTGGCTGAAGGCGGCTGGCACAGGGGAGGTTCTGTGCCAAGGTGGCATGGGGATTGGGTGAGTGAGGGAGAATGTGGGCAGGGCGGAAGGCTTGGGAAGCAAGGGTGGGCTTGGAAAGCAAGGGTGGGCTTGGGAAGCAGCCATACAGCCACATCCTAAGCCCATTCGGGAGGCCTCACGGCCCCGATTCGAGCCACGCGATCTCCTTGTATCTGTGCCCACTCTTTAGCAGGAGCAGATCCGAGGAGTACATGGGGGAGGCTGGAACCTCCCCTACGGTAAGGGAGCGCATGCTCCCTTGCCGTGGGAGGCTCCAGCCTCTCCCCACCCAGGGTTGGATATGGCGCTGGCCAGCTGGCCTTGCCATTCCGGCGCTGGGCAGGATTGCACCCTGTGCCTTGGCAACATTTCCACTTGAGTGAGTCAACATTAGCCCTTTTCTCTGGAATTCCAATCCTTTGTTTACTCACTTTTTACAGAGCATTCAGATGGCATTCAGAGCACAATCCTAACGTGGAGTTAGGCCGGCACAGTTAGGCCAGCCCAAGGGACACCGTAATGTGCATTTGGACCACTCTCAGAATCAGGGAGGATGGTGCATGTCTGTGTGCTGGCGTCTCCGATTCCGAGAGTGGTCCAAAAATACTTTACGGCATCCCTTGTGCCAGCCAACCTTTGCTGGCCTAACTCCTGGTTAGGATTGCACCCTCACAGTTCAATCCACCGTTATCTATGTTGTCCTAATATGTGGCAATATGTTATTGTTTGCAGTGAAACACAATTGCCTCACCTGTTTGTCATGTACTAAACATAAAGTACTAAAATATAGCTTCTTTATTTTAAAAATCCTTGTCTGCAGTTTCTGTCCATTTAATTGCTTTTTGTTGATTGGGCTGGATGGCTCCTGACAAACTGCTCCTTTATTAGCCTCTTGAATAGCTGCTTTTAATTTCCACAGTGTCCATTTCTGTTCTAAGGAGTGGCTTGCTGATTTCCTTTTATTTATTTTTCTTTATTCATATTTTTATACCAGATCAGAGCATGTTCCACTAAAAAAATGAAAATAAATAACTGAAACCACTGTGCTCCCTTTCAAAGGCATTGGCTGGTGATTGGCTGTCTTCGATCGGCACAAGGGAGGCTCTCCGTCGGCACCCTGAAGCCGATGCTGCGAGCCGACGCAGGCGTGCTGCTCAGTGCCTGTGCGATGGCGCTCCGCCCCTTGCGTCGACGTGATGACGTCATGTCGACGCAAGGGGCACACTTGGATTGCGCTGCCAGTTTTCCCTGCGCCTTAACATTTGTATGTTTTCCAAATTAAAGCTGGCAAAATATTTCAGGAATAAAATTATCCAAGTAGCAAAGAGCATACAATTGTTTGTCTGCCTCATAGGTGCTTACATGTTCATCGTATCTGAAATGTGATTGCTTCCTGTAATTTATTATGATGGGTCATTGCAATGAATCAGTAAGTATATTTGCTTCCATGCTTGAAGGTAACAAAGTAGCATGATGGAATGTAACAAATCATGTAGCATGATTATTCCAAATTCCTATTATAGCCGAGGGACTGACTTCCAGATGGATGTTCTTATGATTACAGTCGAAGGCTAAAATTTGACAATAATCTGCATCATAATAAGCTTATTTCTTTCTTGGACCTCGTTGAGACTGGTTGTGCTAATTGGTTTACATGCAAGTTGGAAAGGGCAGGGGAACAATCTCCTGCAACAGCCCTTGAATAACAGTGAAACTAATTTGCTTTAATGCTCTTTAAGTTAAGGTTGTTTAGAGAAACTTCTGACATTGTTTCTGAAAACAAATGCATATTTTAAATTGGCATTGCGATGGCTGGCATACTAATTATATAGGTGCTATAGTTTGAAGACAAACTATTTCATATTGTGTTCTGCCAAATTCCCTGCTGATGCCCACACTAGGCTAACTAGTTTCCCCTCCAGAGCAGCCTCAGAGATAGGCAAGAGAGAGAGGGTTCAGTCACCCACTGGGCCTCCTCTCTTCCAGCAGCTTTGTTTGGGATCACCGGCTGGCCAGCCTCCTCCAAACTGCCCTCATCTCTGGTTTAGCTCCAATTTACCCTAAGTCTAGCACCAACAAATCCCACCAACAAACAATAGGCAGTCAGCTTGCCTAAGCCACAACTGACTCCTCCACTTGGTGGCTCTAAGGGCGTGGCAGCCATACAACAATTCCCAATGGTTATTTCCCACAATAACCTTACCTTCTCCAGTCCTTTAACAGTCCTTCAGGCAGGCAGTCCAGCCAGCACTCCATCAGAACAATCCATCCATCCAGCACCTACCTGGTGCTCCCATCTATCACCTTCCAAGGTGCCCTCTTCCAGCACCGTCCCAGGTGTTTTACTCCAGCTCCTGCTTCCCACTTTATACTGAGGCCAGCCAATCGGTGTCTGTTGCTAGGCAGGCTCTAGCATCAGCCACGCCCATCTGCACCTGTGCTGGCCTCTTCATTGCCAGGGGCCTCATCAGCCTACAGCTGTGCTCCCGAGGCTTGCAGAGACCTTGTGGGTTAACTGGCTTATCTGGGACAAGGGGCCATTGCTGATACCATTCCCTAACTCCTGGGGGTATCTTTCACCTTTTCCAATACATGTTGTCATATTGGCACCTTTAAATCACTTTTTGGAGAAATACCTTAGGTCTGTGGCAGAAACTTCAGCTCAGTGCTCTTCAAACTGGTGGGTCACGACCCACCATAGGAAGTAAAAATGGGCCATTTCCCTTAAGGGACGTGGCCCCAGAAATGACTGCCAGTGGCGCCGCAGCAGCCGCGGCTCTGCTGGCATTTAGGGGCAAGTGGTCCTTGGGGGATGCAGAAGGGGTGGGGAGGCCCGCTGCCACCTCTGCGGGCCTCCCTGATGCTAAAAATAGCTTCATTGTAAGGTTGGCGCTAACTTCCTGTTTAGTGTCCAAACAGGAAGATGGCTCTGATCTTGCAACGGAGCTATTTTTAGCATCAGGGAGGCCAGCGAAAGTGGCAGCAGGCCTCCCCACCCCTTCTGCATCCCCCAAGGACCCCACCCAGGTAGGGCACTTTCCCCTAAATGCCTGCGGCACTGTGATCACTGCGGTGTTCCCCCAACCTCTACCCCGCCCCCGCAAGCATTTACAGTGTCTTCAAAGTCCAATAGGACTTTGTAGGTCCAGTAGGACTTTGAAGACCACCACTTCAGCTTTTGAGGTCTTGGAACAAATTACCAAAGGACAATGCAATATTGGTTTCACATCCCAATATTTTGCATAATATGCTGGTGTCTCCAGACTGGATTACCATCATAAAGCTGGAGACCATTGTATTGTTAATGGCTTATACTAGTACTTACCAAACTGTGTGCTGTGGTGCTTTAGGACATATTAACAGGTGTGCTGCAGGATGTCACCCTTCCTCCTGGCAATTTCAGGTGCCCATTTTGGACCTTGCAAAATCTCATAAGATCCAAGATGGTAACCCCCAAATCTCATAAGATTTATGCATCACTATCTTGTATCTCGCACGATGTGGGCACTTTGGATCTTGCGAGATTTTGGCACTGCCATCTTGGATTCAACAAGATTTCAACAAAAGGTTACAGGGGCACCATGACCCTGGTAAGCGTGGGAACCACTGGCTTATACCTTTAGGGCTGCTCTTAAAATGGAATGTAAGGACAGGCATGCCCTGGTATCCTCTGGGTTTCTGTGCCAGACCCCCTTGTGGATACCTGAAACCATGGATATTGGGGGTGCCTTTTTAAAGATAGGGGAACATCAGTAGTTTTGCTGCAACAAGGTAAAAAAAGAGCTTTGTTTAAGGCTCCCCTACATTTTTTAATAGGCATCCCAGTATCCATGGTATCCGTGGATACCTGAAACCTTGGATACTGAATCAGTAGATACCGGGGCATGGCAGTGTAATATCAGATCTGTATTTGGCTTTGTGCTTCTACAGCACATTCAGTCAGGATTCTACCAAAGTTTAAACAAGTGATGTTTGTATGTGACAGTGCACATCCATCACTTACAGACTAGTTCTAGGCCAATCAGAGCTTGCCTTTAGTAAAAGTCTCTCTGGTCCTTTAAAAAGTGGAAAACTTGCTAAGTGTTTCTTGTATCCAGCTTTGCAGTAAGCAGAGCTGAGTTGTCAAAGTCATTCACTGTAATAGGAGAAAGGCACAAAGCCTTCTGGACGGAAAAGCTGCCAAACGGTCTGAAAATAATCTGTCCATCTGAGACTCTCTCCTGGACTGGCTGATGTCTCACAAATGATTATGTCCTACTGGAACAAAAAGCTGCTTAGTTCCATAAATGGATGCCTCTCTGGAGCTGGAGGAGAGAAGTAAAATTAAAGTAGATAGAGTAATGAGTGCTTAGGGCCAGTTCACACAATCACCACCCTGAAATTCTTTATGTGTAAGTGAGCTTGTTCCATCACACACAAAATATGTTCAAGTGTGGTGTAAAATGTAAACTTGGACAATCCCATAATCCTTTTGTGGCTTCTTTGAGAAGATCATAACTATGATGAACTTGTACATACCCTGCAACACATTGGTTCTCAATTGGTTCTCAACACATAGGTTTTAGACTGGGACCCACTTTTTAGAATGGCACTTGTGTCAGGAACCACCAGAAGTGATGTCAATAACCTGGAAGTGATGTCATAGCCAGAAGTGACATCCTCAAGCAGGAAGTGCTGTCATTGTGACAAAATAAAATGATACTCATGGAATGCAAACTGGCATTCTTAGACTGCAGCAGTTGCACAACTGTGAAACATCCCTATCAGAAAGCAACATTAGGATGAAATATTATGTAAAAGAACTGAAATAAAACCAAAAATTTTTAAAACCCTCACTTGAACATTCAAAACTCACAAAGGAAATATAGCAAGAGTAAGGTCTGCAACTTCCAAGATGGCTACTCCCAGCTTCCCACGATGCATCTGACATCAGGCCATGACCCATCAAGTGGGTCCTGACCCACAGTTTGAAAATCACTGCTGTGCTTTTCACACATGCTCCATCATACATGCAGGGAGGGGGTATGCTGCCATGCATATATCATATACATATATCATATGTATAGATTTCCATATGTGATGGTGTGAATCAGCCTACAGAAACATCATTTAAAAATTTCTGTTGCCACAGCGCCAAGTAGATACTAAATATGGGTTTTTTCCCGTTAGTTGATTTCAATTTAAATCAAGATCAATGCCTCAGTGATTTGATACATTAATGTAATATTTGAAAACAACACTCTTCAAGTTCGGCTGCGTTAAAACAATGTTTGTAACAATGAGCACATGAGCTGATCTACACTTTGCTCCTCTGCTCTGCTCTGCGTACTTTTCAGCCACACATGTCACCGTTCCCCTGTAATCAGTGCTGTATTTATAAACAGCTTTTCCATGAGAGTTCCTCTCTTGAATAATGAGATAAGCCCATGAATGCTGCCAGTGTTCTTGTTTAGGGCAAATGTCTCACTGCAGGAAATCCTGGTGATCCTTTTCTACCTTGCGCTTTCCGCCTGAGTTACTACTGCTGCCAACACACAGCCCAAGGAAAGGACATTCCCTTAGACAGCCACGAGTGCTTTTATGATTAGCATAAGGCACCTCCATTGCGGTGCCTCTCTGCGGACTCAAGTGTTGCTTCCAGTCGCTTTTGGCACTGCCTGGCAAATGGCCTTTGTCAGGGATCCTCTGGGAATATCCATCCCTCATTCTCCTCCAAGGAACAAGAGGTTTATTTTTTTGAAGTCTTACAGGTATCTGAACTGTTCTTAGTGTGGATGGTTGTTCTGTCTGTCTATAGTGTTGTCTTAGGCTTATAGTACATACAAAAATGGAGGTTACCAACTGAGCTCTAATTATTCTAGAAAGCATTTCATGCAACAGACATTTTTTTTTTTTTGCATGTTGTTTTCTACTGCTAACCTTTTCAACCAGCAGCTTGCCCCAAAGTTCTGAAGATTACTTTGGCATAAGAAAAGCAATTGTACTCCAACATTTTAAAGTAGAAAAAACAATGTGGGTTATCTTTTTTTTTTAAATGGAAATACACGCATTAAAAGAGCATTTGGCCAGTTGCTGAATTTAGAAATGGAATAAACTGTGTTGAATATTATGGAATGTGTAGCAACGGAATCTGGTGCTTCTAGCACAATAGGCAAGTGCTTTGAAGTTTATCTTAGGAGCACCTACACCTCTGTTCTGTTCAAAGTAATGCAGCTTACTTTTGCATAGATCTCATTCGCCATGCAAGGAGAGAATTCATTTCTTTAGCTGTGTCTTATTTGTGAACAGAACAAGACACCTTTCAGGCATTTCTTCTTTCGGACAAGTGAATGAATTTCATCAATGGGTAGTCAATCTCTCCACCAATCTGCATTGTTGTTGTTTCAAGTAGATCTGATCATATAGGAAACAGCATTGTAGCTATTATTATTAACCTTACAATCGCAGATCTCATTCGTAACTTAAGACTTGATTGCTCTTTTTCTATCCTTGTTGATTTCAAATATATACTATCCATATATAAAAAAGTGAACGTATGTGTGTATGTGCGTGTGTGTGTGTATGTATGTTCCAGCATAACTCTGGAACGCCTGGAACACCTTGCAATCGGGAAAGAAATACTGTGGGGGTAAGACACCCCTAGCACCCCTAGGGGTGGGGGTGCAAAGGGGGTGCCATGTAAAAATAATTGAAAACGGCAGATATTAGTGTCGAATCCATAGTTTTCGGGGTCGCTGAGATGAATAGTGACATACCCGATGCTGTTTAAGTCCAGCCCCCATCAGCATGGGGGTGAGAAGGGGTGACAAGTGTGTATGTTCCAGCATAACTCTGGAATGCCTGGAGCAATTTTTACCAAACTTGGTACCTATATGACTTACAATCTGGAAAGAAATACTGCGGGGGTAAGACACCCCTAGCACCCCTAAGGGTGGGGGTGCAAAGGGGGTGCCATGTAAAAATCTAAAACAGCCGATATTAGTGTCGAATCCATAGTTTTCAGGGTCGCTGAGATGAATGATGACGCTCCCGATGCCGTTTAAGTCCATGTTCAGCCCCCCAACAGCATGGGGGGTGAGAAGGGGTGAACAATAACATGTCCAAAATGACCAACCTTAGTGTCGAATCCATAGTTTTAGGGATCGCTAAGCTGGAATGCCTGGAGCAATGTACACCAAACGTGGTACACATATGACTTACACTCTGGAAAGAAATATTGCAGGGGTAAGACACCCCTAGCACCCCTAGGGGTGGGGGTGGGAAGGGGCAACATGTGAAAATAATCGAAAACGATCGATATTAGTGTCGAACCCATAGTTTTCGGGGTCGCTGAGATGAACAATGACACTCCCGATGCCGTTTAAGTCCATGTTCGGCTCCCATCAGCATGGGGGGTGAGAAGGGGTGAAAAATAAAATGTCCACAATGACCGACATTAGTGTCGAATCCATAGTTTTCAGGATCGCTAAGCTGATTGGTGACAGTCCCGATGACATTTAAGCCCAAGTGTAGTTGAATAGAACAAATAGAACTCTGTAGAACCTTCTGGAAATTTTTAGAAATCATTATGCCCCAGGCTTGGACTCCAATCAAATACTTGCCATATTACCAGGCGTAGTCACTGAATACAATCATATCGATACAGTCTATCGATACCGTAGTAGATGCCTATGAGGTCGTCAATTTCCCATCAGACTTCCTAAACTCACTTGATCCTGCTGTATTGCCACCACAACATCTTTTACTTACAGTGGGATCTCCAATTATTTACCCGCCAAAACAAGGTGCCAAAATCTCAACCCACCAAAACAGCACAAGGCTGTGTGTCAAGAAGATGCTGGGTAATGTAATTGAAGCGACTATCTTAGCAAGAAAGGGAGAGGGTGAAACAGTTTTGTTTCCCACGGATAACACTCATTCTGATGGATCTCCCTTTTAATTTTAAGAGATTGCAATTTCCAGTGAGACTTGCATTCTCGATCACGATCAACAAATCATAAAGGTAAAGGTTTCCCCATGACCGAATGGTCTAGTCGTGACCGACTGTAGGGGGCGGTGGTCATCTCTGTTTCAAAGCCTATAGAGCTGGCATTTTGTCCGAGGACAAGCTTCCGTGGTCATGTGGCCAGCATGACTCTACGCTGTAGCACACAGAACGCCATTACCTCAAACACATGCATGCACACACACATGCATGCATGCACACACCTAGAAAGCCACCACCAAATAAATTGTTGATGCTTGCAGCTGCAACAAGAGTGTTCATCTTTTTGGGTGGTCGGGACAGGGAGGGAGCCTGATTCCAGTCATTCACTTCCCCACAAAACAGCACAATGTATTTAATGCTTTGTAAAGATTGTCAAGATTTTCAGAACATGCTAGGAGTATATTTGCTTGAGTAAGCCTACTTGAAAATAATTGTGTAGAATATAGAGAGACGTGATCTTAATTGACAGCAAATAGCCTAAATTTTGTTCTTTAATCCAGCTTCATGGTGGAAAAAATATGCGGAAATGGGAATGGGTCTATAATCTTGCCTAATGCAATTCCAGCACTATTGCTTCATTGACACGCCATAGATTGTTAACAGTACTTAACTGTTAATGGTAACTTAAGAATATAGCCTTCGTCAATTGACAGTGCTGTCCTCGTCACTGAAATATCTGGTGACAGTGTCAGTGTCCATGGTCTTCTAAAAATTAATGCATCACAGTGGTGGAGTCCACTGTGTTTTCAGAGCTGTTCTACTTTCTGGTCTTTGCTTCTGGATATTCTATTAATTGGAAATAAATGTTAGAAAAGAGCAGACTTGTTTACACCTTAGAATGCATAACAAGCTTGGGAGACTTTATCATTTTCAGTGGTTGATAAAGCTTTCATTCCTTAAGGCACCAGGCTATTGAGAAATCTGCAGAACAAACTAATGCACGCAGGGCGCAACCCTAACCAACCTTTCAGCACCGGGGTAAGGGCAGTGCAACTCCCCTTGCCTTGAGGAAGCCTCCATGACTACTACTCCACTGCCAGATGCAGCACATGCCCCACTGACACAGTTATATCAGTGCTAGAAACTTGGTTAGGATTGCGCCTTAAAGTAATTTCCAGTATTTAAGTTTGAATATGCTTCATCAGTTCTGTTGATTACTTTTAAATGTATGGGTTTTTTTCCACATTTTTATACCACCCTTCCTCCAAGGAGCTCAGGATGGTGAACCTGGTTCTGTCCCTCCTTTTGTCCTCACAACAATCCTGTGGAGTAGGATAGGCTGCGAGATAGTGACTGGCGGTGTGCCGAAAAAGTAATCCCCGTTCGGACCAGCACTTTATGCCGCCATGCAGATCACCAATAGCCCACCCAGACTCTACAGAGCTACAGAGCACAATCCTAACCGGGAGTTAGGCCAGCACAGTTAGGCCAGCAAAGTTTGGCTGGCACAAGAGACACCGTAAAGCACATTTGGACCACTCCTGGAGTCAGTGAGGATGGCGCACGCCCAGTAATGGGATCTGGGGATTGACTACAGGAACGCTGGGCGGGACTTACGCGTGATTGGCAGCCCGCCCGTTTCGTTCCTTCAACTGCCCGCTGGCCGCGTGGGCTTCTTCTGGGCAGCGCGCCCCACCGCTGCGTGTCTGACCACCCAGCGCGCCCCCTACCTGTCCCCCCCGGAGAGCCGGCACCCCTCTGAGGCCAGGGCGGGTGGCGGACCGAACAGACGGGCAGCCAATGATGCGTAAGTCCCGCCGAAGCCCCGCCCAGCGTTCCTGTAGTTAATTCCCAGATCCCACTACTGCGCACGCCTGTGTGCTGGCCTCTCTGACTCCGAGAGTGGTCCAAACATACTTTACGGTGTCCCTTGTGCCAGCCAAACTTTGCTGGCCTAACTGTGCTGGCCTGACTCCAGGTTAGGATTGCACCCACTCTGGGGAGTCGTGGATGTAGCCCACTGCCCAAACAGACTTTGCACCCAGGCAGGCATAGCCACACAGAGGCTCACTCTGCAGAGATCGGGTGGGCATCCTGTGAGTAGCGTGGTGGAACGGTAAGCACTGCTAATGCTAGGGAGGGAGTCGGTGTTGTGATAGATCTGACCCGTGGGTGGAGTCTGGCAGCACTGGCCTAGAGGAAGCCCTGCCACTAGGTGGCACTTGCTGCTGTTTGGGGTGTTGTTGATTATTTCAAATATGGATTTCAAGTCGTTTTTAGGGTTTTATCTTTCTGTGTTGTTTTAAGGATGGAAAGTGACATAAAGTGCAGCAAATAAATAATGCTATCTATCCTGTGTCAAATTTCCTACTACTGCTTCCCTTCTTGCACCCCACATTTCCACTGTCCATAGCATATCAGCAGCTGGAAGGGATTTTGAATGTTACATTTTGAGCAATGCTGGGCCTGAAAGGAAATACTGATTACTATTCAACATGTTGAGGCCAGCACCGGTTCTCATGCAAAGCCTTGCAGGATCCCACTGTTTATTTCCTTCCGTTGCGAGAACAAAGCACCAAGTTGCACTGGTGATCCTTTAAGCTTTGATGCCCTTTACAAATTGGACGAGGCAAATTCATTGTGTGCTTAGCAACTGGACAGACTGACTGTGTCCTTTTCAATAATGGAAAATCCATTAGTTGTTTTATAGGGTTATCTGAGAGGTTGTAATTCTACGAAATGCATGGAAATTATTGCAAATGTACTATAAAAGAAGCAACAATATTGGCAGCAGACAGACATTGGTACAGCTCATCTCTGCTGACTTTACAGAAATGGCTAAACAAATCCAGGATCTTGCACGAATAACAAAGCTAGCTAGCTTTATTTTGATGTGACATACCTGATGGAGGCTGCATTTCTAAATGGACTTGTTCGAAAGTGGAAGTAACCCCCATTGAACTCAATGAGCTTACATCAGAGTAGCTATGCATAGGAGTATGCTGTAAGATTGTTTTAGAGAAATATATAGACCATTTCTGGATGAACAGAATTGATTTATGATCTCTTTCTGCTAAGTTTCAGTGCCATTATTATTTTCTCTGCAAGAAGGGTTTGTTTTATCTAAATAGAAAGATAAAATGTGAGGGCCAACCAATAAGTCTATCTTGGTAAAAAAAATTTCAGTCCATGCCATTGTTTCTCTTGAATGTGCACATGTGAACATATCATTCTGAATACAATTAAAGCAGTGATGTCATGCACCCACTACGCACCACTACGCGAGTACCGGTTTCTAGAAGTTGAGCTGGCCTAAATCATTATTTGTTTGGCATTTGGACAAGTGCCAATCAAAAGTGAGTACCAGTTTCTAAATCATTTGGATGACACTACTGAATTAAAGCATTACTTGTGTGCCACATAGTTTGTTGTGGGCAAGCTGTTTGTGTAAGTGATAGCTGTTTCTCTCCCTCACCCCCTCTCTCTCTCTCCTCCTTCCTTATTTCTCTCACAGCACAATCCTAACCTGAAGTTAGGCCAGCAAAGTTTGGCCAGCACAAGGAATACTGTAAAATACATTTGGACCACTCTCGGAGTCAGAGGGGCCACCACACAGACGTGCGTCATCCTCCCTGACTCCAAGAGTGGTCCAAACACTTTACGGTGGCCCTTGTGCTGGCCAAACTTTCCTGGCCTAATTGTGCTGGCTTAACTCCAGGTTAGGATTGCACTCTCAGTCTATTCCAGGAAGGAAAAAAATTATTCATGGAATGATCAAAAATACCCTGTAAAGAGCCCATTTTAAAATTATTACACTTCATGGATACCAGTGGAACTTCAGTGTAATTAGTTTCAACTTTCTAAATTGTAAACTTTCATGAGGAAATGTCACACTTTTACGCGGAATTACCTAAATTCCAAATTGCCTTGTCAGATAGCACCTAAATATAATTTCTGGAAGGATCCATCAAGAAACCTGTATTCACAATTCACAAACCTTTATTGGCATATAAAACATAAAGCAACCAGCAAGTAACCGTGATACAAACAACAACAAGCAGTTGGCTACCTCTCCAGAGCTAGAGTAAATAGTAAAATAAAATGAGACTAAAATTAGGAGCACTCTTCTATCTCTCGACGTTTAATATTAATTTTTACTATGGAGAACAAAAACTCCGCTATTTGTTGGATAAGAATTGGATCAGAAGTCCTGAGGAGAAAATTTAACAATGCCACTTCATCCTTCAAATGAGCCCTGAACTTGCAAAAGGAGAAAAACTTATAACGAGCGTGATCATGTAGGGGGCAATGAAAAAAAAGTTGGATCAGCGTTTCTTGAGCCCCCGACATACACGGGCATATTCTTTCATTAAAGGGGATATTCAAAAATCTGCCCCATAATACCTCAGAAGGCAGTGCATTACATCTGGCTAAGGTAAAAGCACGTCTTACATTATGGTTCAAAAGCACTGAGAAATAAAGTGGAATTGTGCCCAATCTAACAGGCATAAGCCACGGTCGTGGGAAGCGAAGGTTATTAATAGCCCTTGAGAATTCCAAGGCCTGGATATCCCGCAGTTTCTGCTCAACTTGCTTGAGGACAGCCACTAAAGGGATGTCTCCAAGTAACTCAGCACTAAGGCCCAGTTGATTTAGTTTTCCTTCACAAAGCACATTAGAGAAAGGAGTGTCCTTTTTTAGGTGATATAGAAGGCCTTTTTGGGAGTTGTTAAAGTAAATCTTCAGCCAAAATCTAATAGCCAGGCCAAGATCTCTATCTTCACTTGTCCTAATTCAAGGCAGAGAACTGAGTAGGGCACTGCATTTGGTAAGGCTAAGATCTTCCTAAAAAACATAGCCTGATTTCCTTCACATACATGGTTAAATGCCTTGATCCAGACTGGGATACCATATAGCAGTTGGTTAATGACCTTAGCATTGTAAACCCTGATGGCAGCCGGGACAAATGAACCACCTTCTTTGTAGAAAAAAACTAGAATAGCCCGGGTAGTAATTTTTGCTGTTTCCAGTGCCGTTTGGCGATGACCTACCCAAGAGTGGTTGTAAGTGAACAGAACACCTAGATATTTAAACTGTTTTACCTGTTCAACAGAATGGCCGTTAAACACCCAACTTTGAGGGGACCATCTTTTGGCAAAGACCATTATTTTTGATTTTGAATAATTAAGATAGAGCTTGGGACTTCTTGTGGCCAAGGCATCCTTGTGGCCAAGGCATTCAAGGCATCCCTGTTCGGCAATGATGAACATAGGTGAGCAGCGGAGTTTGGAATGCCGTCAGCCTCACAGCTGATGGTGATTCCAATGGGTGAGAAGGAACATGGTGGTAGGAGGGTTCAAAAGTGGGAAGGGAGGCAGTAGGAAAAAGGAGATAAGAGGCAAAAGGGTAGAACCAGAAGGCGAAAGAAGAGAAAGGTGACAGAAGGTGAACTGTAGATAGTACAATCAGGTGGACTACAGTAAGAGCCAGCAGGAAAGGCAAGGGAGGAAGGAGAGAGCCCAGTGAAGGTGGAGTCTTGGGGCTGGAAGGAGAAAGAGGAAGAGTTGAAGAAAGGGGCAAGGAGAAGGGGAAAGAAGCAGCAACCAGGAGATCCCTGGTGCTGTTCTGGACCACTAAACAGAGAGGGTCATTGGGCATCCCTGCCATCTCCTTGTAGCCCCAACTGGGAGATAGTTGCTTTTTCGCAAAGGGAAGTTACAGGTTGAAAAGCATCCATTAGACCCCTTGCTCGCCTTGCTGGCATGGAGTCAACTACCAGCAGACTAACTCACAAAGCAGCCCCTAACCCTGAAGGACCTTCCCTCCCCCCAACCTACACTCACCCAATAAAGACCTGGCATTGAGCAGCATCCTTCAGTGCCTTGGGCTTATTTCGGTGTTGAAACTAAACACTGTTGTTTCCCAACCTATTTGACGTGGACCTTCCCCCTTGGGAGGAAGCGGAGGGGGAGGAGAGGCCACAGGGCCAGAGGAAAATTCTGTAAGCCTGCATGTATCAGAAGAGGAAAAGCACAAGAATTCAGTGCACGAGTGCCAGCCCTTTCTTTGTATTGCATCTCCACTGGAAGAAACAGTACAAGGGCTCAGTTATTACATTCTCAGAATTCCAAGTCCTGGTTTACAGGGTTGGAAATGTGTTGGGAGAAGGGATCATGCAGGACCTCCTCCCCTCTCACACATGAAGTCTCCCTTTCCTTTCCTCAATTGCCTTACCAGGCATCTGTGACAGCAAAATTAGTAAAATTTGAGTTGTGCTCCTGACTGAGGATCATTTCTGAACCACAATACGCATATCCATTAGCCATAGGTTTCGAGACCATTACAGATTAGTGGTTTTGCCCAATTCACAAGTCACAGGAAGTTAAGTAAACCAGGGAAGGAGAATCCATGCTCCAGGGGTGAACATGCTGGCTCATGGAAGATCTCCCAGATCTCCAAAGCACCTTTAAGAGCATGACCTCTGGATAGGGTCAAAATCTTTCTCCTTTTCTTTGTAGTGCAAACAAATCAAGAGCATGAAGGAAGCAAAGTCTTATGTCTCCAAAACACAGATGGGATGTGAAGGGTTCAAAGGATAAACAGTTTAATATGTTTGTAAAAAGTGGAGCAGTATTGGGGGGGGGGTCATGTCCTGTTTTTATGCAGCTAATAGATCAGAGTGTTTGCTTTGTGATCAGGTTCACTTAAAATAAAATTCCAAATATTGTTAGCCGTGAGCCTTCAGTTGTCTTAACGCACTTCTTTGCATGACGTGTTCTATTGTTTTGTTTAAAAACAAAGCCTAAGGCTTTTTAAAAAAGCATGCTGCCAAATGTGTGCATAGGGCTGAGCTGTCAGATTGTAACCCAGGGCTTTCTCACATGGATGTCAATACCAGTAAACCCATTGCAACCTACTTCCCAGTAAATCAGCACGGAATCAAGGTGTAAGCAAGCAAATATTCCAGGTCTGTCTATAACGGTGCAATCCTAACCTGCGCCGCAACAGGCAGGCTGGCTGTATCCAGTGCAGGTTAAGAGGCAGCTGGAGGTCTCCTTGGGGTAAGGGAATATGTTCCCTTGCAAGGTAAGCCCCAGCCAGTCCTATGGGGCTGCTCAGATTTTCACCAGTGAAATTATTGGGGCAGATCCGATCAGGGCCAACCAGGCTGGGGATGGGGGTTAGGATTTGGCCTAATGGCCAGATCCGCATTCCACCACTTTCCCTGGACTGACCTGCCCACGGAGCTACTCTCTCCCCGCCCCGTTCCACCTCCCTCCTGCCTTCCCCCCACCCTCTTCCCAAGTGTTGGCTGAACTCAGCTGGTGCAGGCGTGGCTTATCTTAAGCCTACATCATCGTCTGTAGGCTTAGCTTGTGTGACACCCAGCAGCGGCCAAGAGCCTCCTTCACTGGCGCAGACTTGCCTTATGGCAAGGGACATGCACTGGCCCAAGGGTGCTATAAGATTGTGCCCTAAGAGTCTGAGCTTTGCTTAGATTCTAAGTACTGGACAATTATAATTTCTCTGTCTCTCCAGCTCTGTGTACAGTATTTCCAGGACAGTAATGGAAGATAATGTTGTTTTGAGCATGCCTTTGTTTTACTGTCCACTCTGTGTTTTCCTTCTTTGGTTTCCACCTCAAGTGTTTCTTCAGGCCAAAAGGTTTTGTCATGTGACTGTGTCCAGCTGCCAACAGCTCGTTTCCTTCGGCAGATGTTCCAGAGGTTTGTGAGAAAGCAGATAAACTCAGCCCAGTTACTTAACTGTATTTTGGGCACCACCAAATTGCATTCTAAGCCTTGATGGTCAACTGCAATCCCACCAGTTATTTCAGTATTGCTGTTGCTCATGAACAGGGCTTGGATCCATATTGCAAAAGCCCAATGAAAACATGAATTTCAGGAATCGGCCTTTGAAATGCAATGACTGGAGAATGTGCCTGAGGTTAGTCTTCTCTTTCATGTGTCCTGTCTATTCAGGGACTATCCCTAAAGTATGGAAGAGATCAAGAAACAGACAGGAAAAGTTGTGACAAATTGACTGGTGGTTAGAATAGAGCAAAAGGGGCTTGGCAGAGGGAGTTTTAAAAGCACAGTGTAGCTTATGGGCAACTCTTGATGTCTGCCCTTATCAGGGGGAAAAGATGAAAAATGTAGCCAAAACAATTGGGCATGAGCCCTTTTCAGCAGCTGCAGTATTTCAGCCTTAACCTTAACAGTTAGTTAAAGACCATAGGGCAGGAGTAGTCCATCAGAGCTTGTGTTGGTATAGAAGATTGACATTTCATTGTCCTTTTTACAGGTTAATTTCATATCTTTGAGTACTGGCTGCAATTGTACATAATTGCTGCAGAGAACGTGCAATTTAAAAATTTTCTTCTTCCTACGAGGATTTTGCTTTCCATGCAGAATTTCTAGTTCCTATGGCTTGCGTTTCAAATTTAGCACAGTATTTCTTTAAAAAGCATCCTAAGAGCTAAAAATAGAGACGACATCAGAACCGATACGCAATCCATCAGATAGACTTGTTGACACAAGATCAGCATGTACTATGCCAGAATATAGGAACAGTTTTTAGAAGCCGCATGCATAACGCTGGTATACAGAGCCAGCTGGAATGCTCTTTTGCCGTTTGATTAGTGCTCGTTGTTTGTGATAATCATAGGAATCATTAAATACTTTTCGTCTATTCTATGGTTCATAACAGCCTTTTCTTTAGTGAAAGACATGGCTGTCTGGCATGTGAGCCAGGGTAGTGTTTGGCACAAACTGAGGTCCCACCTGGCTGAATGACCTCCCGATTGGTGGCAATGGAAGTGCCCATTATGCTGTTTTTACTCCTTCTGACCAGATTGGGTGTTTATTGCTTGTTTATTGTGCAGGACGTGGTGGCGCTGCGGGTTAAACCGCTGTTGCTGAACTTGCTGACCATAAGGTTGGCAGTTCAAGACCGCGTGACGGAGTGAGCTCCCGTCGCAGGTCCCAACTCCTGCCAACCTAGCAGTTCGAAAGCACATAAAAGTGCGAGTAGGTAAATAGGTACCACTTTGGTGGGAAGGTAACAGCATTCTGTGCACCTTGGTGTATAGTCATGCTGGAAACTTGTCCTCAGGACGAACGCTGGTTCTTCGGCTTAGAAATGGAGATGAGCACCGCCTCCTACAGTTGGTCACGACTAGACCATTTGGTCGTGAGGAAACCTTTACCTTTTTATTGCTTGGAGATGTTCCTGTCACATGTAGTCATTTGTTCCTGCTCAAATGGTGACATGAAAAGGTGGTGGCGTGTAAGGACCAGTGAGACTTTGACCTCTTCACACTACCTATAATCCCATTCAAAGCAATTACGGTGCTCGAACCAGGCACTCCTTGCAAATTGTGTACTCAGCATCTTTTGAAGCATTGAGGAGAGTCTGGGCTCAGTGGGCTTATTACCTACGCTTGCCCAATCTAAATATGGCAAAATATTGATAATTGTTGACATGCAGTCACATTTTGGGCACAATCCTATCCTGGAGTTAGACTGGCACAGTTAGGCCAGCAAAGTTTGACTGGCACAAGGGACATAGTAAAGTATGTTTGGACCTCTCTTGGCGTCAGAGAGGCCAGCACGCAGACATGTGCCATCCTCCCTGGCTCTGAGAGTGGTCCAAACCTGCTTTACAGTGGCCTTTGTGCCAGCCAAACCTTGCTGGCCTAACTGTGCTGCCCTAACTCCACGTTAGGATTGCACCCGTAATGGGACACAGCTGGTGCATTTACTTACTCTTATTGTATTAGCCAAACGGAGTGTGCAATTTCTGGTGTTCTGTTTCAAAACACATCCATTCGTTCATGCTGCCAGATATCTATTACTGTGTGAACCACTGGAGCGATGAGGTTCAAATTCCACTGGAAAGGTTTGTAGCTGGGGCAAGGGAGGCAAGCAAGCCAGGCCATACCACCTAGTGAAGCCTCAGCCCTGGAACTGCTCTGGGTCTTAGAGAACAGACCGCATGCATGTAGTTACAA